>PVJC01001677.1:0-89719 GCA_004026665.1 Murina feae | reverse complement strand
GTTTTTTCTCCTATAATTGATACTGTTCCTTGAAGGCCTGGGGTAATTGATACACTGTTCCTTTAAGGCGGCCTTCTAACTACTAACGAAGCCTCCTCTGCCTCACCTTGCAGCGTCTATAATGAAACAATTGTTACTTTTACTGGTTAGGCCGGAGCTGCTCTTTCCTTCAGCTCCGGAGGATTCTATGATTGTTACATTGTTTCAAAAAGCTGTGTTTCGCTAGAGGCAGTTTAATCGGAGCTGAGCTGAGGGGCGCAGCTTCACTTTCGCTGCTGCCGCAATGGAAAGGGCTGTTTACTCAGGTCCGTGAGTGGCGGCCGCCATGTTGGCTGGGCTAATTTGCATACATCCGCTCTGACTGGCTGGTGGGCATGGCTTACCCTGTCTCAGAGAAACAGTTAATTTTAATATTTCGCTTTTATTAGTTTAGATTACAGTTTCCTTTTATGATATTGGTTCTGACTATGGGGATTGAGTACCTTCATTTCTAGGTCCCCACAAACCCTGCTGGGTGAGCAGCCTGAGAAGCCCTCTGTCTGTTCCCTAGATGGCACTTGGATGAAGCTCCACCCCCACTCCCTCTGCAGTGACTCTACCACAGTACAAAGGCAGAGTGACCACTCCACTTTGGCAAGTGCCTTCTCTGCTCTGAGCCTCAATTTCCTCATCTGTGTTAGTAACTGCCAGCTCCTGGGCTGTCTTGGGGTCAGGAGAGATGATGTCCACAGCTGGCACACAGGAGGTACTCAGCACGTTTCCTTTCCTTCCCTCTCTTTCCTAGCCCTCAAAACAAAGAACTGATTTCTCAGTCCAGGGAAGGGACCAAAAACTGCTGTTTCCACCATGCCTCCTCTGAGGGCCTGGGTGAGTTTCCTCCCCGGGGCTTGTTTTCTCGGCAGGAAAGAACAAACTTCTCCGGGTGTCTCAGGAACAAGCAGCCACATGGAGGACAGCAATCCAGGCCTGAGGGAGTGGCTGCTCCAAGTATATCCCAGGCACAGCCTGGAGATCCAAACTGCGGTGTCATGCTGAGTCCATTCTGAGGCCCATAGAGAGGGCCAGGACCACCCCTTTGTGTCATCCCAAACCCTCTATTCTGAGAGAGATGGAGAAATCGAGGCCCACACGGGGAGGAAGCTCATTAGGGTGGTCACACAGCTATCAGGGCCTGGCCTCCTGACTCCAGCCCTCCTCCCACTGCTCTAAGTTGCCAAAGGAAGGAAGAGGCTTCTGGGACGGGTTACTGGGTCCTTGGCCCTTTAGACGAACATTCAAAGGGGCAGAGACCAAGGTTTCTAACAATAGCCTCGGTGCCTATAACAAGCTCACACCTCAGAGGGAGGAAGAGGCTTGTCTGGGAGGGAGGATGCTGACCTAGATCGCCTGGGATAGAAGCAGGAGGTGTCATCCTCTGGGATGGCAGCCTACACCTGCCAAGACCTTCCATGTACCCTGACTCCTAACACCTGCCACTAATGCTCAGGAACTCTCTGATTAGGGGGCTGGGCTGGGCTAGGGAAGGCAGCTAAAGCTGGGGGTCAGGAGGCCAATATCCCGGAGCTTCACCAGGGAGCCTCAGGCAAGCTTTTCCCTCACCATGGGAGGCTCACTCTCCAGTCCCCCCTGAAATCATAACAATGCCCTCAGGATCAGCTAAGGTGATCTCATCAAGGGAGGCTGGCATAGGGACTAAGCCCCAGCCTTTGAAAACACCAGAATATAACTGACAGTCGGGAAACAGAGGTTCAAAGAAGAAAAGAGATTCACATGGGGAGTTAGAGGAGATAGGGCAGTGTTTTCCCTATTAAATACCTTCCTCCCCAGGTCTCATGCAAAGTGGGGGCCTCAAAGGTCACCCCACTACTGCTTCCAGCCAAGCTGAGACTAAGAGAAACCCAGGGGCTGGAGCAGGCCATTAATGATGGATATAGGGTTCCTGGGGCTAGCTTGGAAACCCCAATCCAATCCAAGAGGTCTAGTGGTGGTTCTTGGCTGGGCAGTGTGCCTGGCAGAAACCACGCAAAGCAATTTACTCCTCAGCTGGTAGGCAAAATAAGGGTGCTATGTGGAGGGATGGGGAGCCATCCATCTGGTCCCTTCCTGCCCACGAGACTGGGTAGTGATGTTCAGTTTAGATCCCAAATCTGAGGTCTTTTAGGACCTCTGACTATCCTAGGGAAACTCCAGGGTCAGAGACTGCTGGATTAGTTCTGGATCACCAGAGGGCAGTCAGGCCCAAGGGGCAATGGGGACAGGAGCCCTGCCCTGAGCTCCTACAATGTACAGTGTGGAAGACACACTTATCTCCTGTCTCAGGGAACACCCTGCCCAGCCACTGGCAGCTCTGCCCACTCCCCCAAATGCCACAACCCCAGGGCCTAGGCTTAGGGGGAACAAGGCTAGTCACCAGGGACTGGGAGTCATGAGCTGATACCAGAGAAGGAAAGAGCAGCCACTTCTCTGCATTCGATGATGGTCTAGCAGTGAGTCCAAGATAAAACAGAGGTTGGGGTTTCTTAGGGACTGAGTGAGCCAATATGGTCCTGCGTTTCTACTTGGGACAGAAACCGAGACACCTCTCAGGGTGTTCCAGTAACTACACCTTCATCCTTCCTCTGCAGCCTCTCAGAATGGCCCTACCACCCCAACACCATCACCATAGCCACTGGCCCTCCTCAGTCCTGAGCTCAGACCCACATGCCAACCTCCCTCTGCACCTAGATGTCCCCTAGCTATCTCAGACCTAACCTATCACATGGAAATCCTCCACGCACACCCTTCAACTTGCTCTGCTGCCTACCTTCCTAATCCCAGTAGAAAGCTATCCCTAACAAAGAGAACAACAGAATCAAAGTCAACCTCCTTTCAGGTCACCCTAGAAAACAGGAGCCACATGAACTTGGTCAGCAAGTCTAGGTCAACAACCCTGCCAGTGGAGCAGCTGACCCTCTGATCCTCAATTTCCTCACCTGACAAATCAGGGTAATAAACAATGCCCTGTTTGACTAATCAGCTGAGAACCAGTGAAATAATGGATAAAAAGAATTTGAGAAAAAGAAACGCCTTGGAGAAGTACTAAGATAACCGGTAGGGGAGAGTCTTTATTTATTATTATTATTATTATGTTTAGCCTCAGGTGATATGTTTTTATTGATTTGAGAGAGAGAAACATCCATCGGCTGCCTGCCACAGGCATCTGTACCGAAGGTTGAACCTACCACCTAGGAATGTGCTCTGATCAGGAATCAAACCTGCGACCTTTTTGGTGTATGGGACGATGTTCCAATCAAATGACCTAACCAGCCAGGGTGCGAGCCTTTATTAAATGATTCTTGGCACCAGGCTTCTCATAAAGGGTTTTACAAACATCATTTCATTTAATCCTCACAATAATCCAAAGAGGAAGGTACTACTTATACCCACTTTGCAGATAAGAGACTGAGGATCCAAGAGGCAAGATGGCACCAAGGTCACACAGGTAGGCAGTGTGGAGCCAGCATTTTAACTCAAGTCTCCACTGTCATTCTAATTCCAAAGCCCTCGAGCACTGCACTGCACCAGGCGGGGACTGCATATTGCTGGGAACCAAAAGCACTAAGTGGGTTCTCATCTAGATCTGCCAGTATCTGCTGCATGACCGTGGGCAAGTCATTGCCACTTCTCTGTCACTAGCAAAAATGCAAATTGTTGAAGCAAAAGAGAATTTTTGCATGGAGTGATTCTGATAGACTGTGGCACAGGTGCTCATGACACCTCTGACTTCAATCTGCCAGTGCCCCAACTCCTGGCTGGGGTAGCTGCTTCCTGTCCTGTGCCTGGGAACTTCATAACCTGTTCCTGGGAAATATCCTAGTTGAGCAGAGTCCTGGAGAACAGGAGAGCAACAGCAGCAGTGAGCTGAGGCAGGAAATGCATGTGTGCAGAAGCTTCAGAACCCCGGAGTGGGATGTCCCAAAGAGCACTTCTCCCCACCTCAGTATCTCCAAGCTGGCCTGCCTGCTGCTGCTGCCAACAGATGCAACTTGGGTGGTGGCAGACACAGACAGAAGCACTTGGCAAGGTCATCTGTTATTTCAAACCTCAGATGGTAGTCCCCTCTCTTTCCTCCATCCCAGACAACTGCATTCAGCTCATAGAGTAGTCAATTTTGTTCAGAATGGTGTTGGCTTACCCGTTTCTTCTTATGTTTTATTATTAGTTTCTGTAGTCTGTGCTTCACCCAGGGGCCTGAGGATCCTTTACACATTTTTTTGTGCATACACAACTCTAGACTCCTCGTGCTTTACCTCTCTAGGGCAGGGATGGGGAACCATTTTTCTGCCAAGGACCATTTGGATATTTGTAACATCATTCCCAGGCCATACAAAATTATCAACTTAAAAATTAGCCTGCTTAAAAAAAAGTAGCCTGCTATATTTAATTAGTCAAACATTTAATTAACTCACCGCTAATGTCTTGGCAGGGCCAGAGCAATTGATTTTGCAGTCCTTACACAGCCCATGGGCTGGGCGGTCCCCACTCCTGCTTTAGAGCCAGTCTGTTGGAAACCATTTTGCCTGCTGCTAGCACTGAGGGTGGGAAGGCCTCTGAACCAATAGTTAGCAAGTAAGGGGATATACAAATTCTAACACCTCTGCCCTGGCTAGTGTTTCTCAGTGGTCACGTGCCTGGGTTACAGGTTTGATCCCCAGCCCCTGACATTCCCGGTCAGAGCACATGCAGGGAGGCAGCAGATAGATGTGTCTCTCACATCAATGTCTCTCTCTCTACCTTCTTCCCTCCCTCCCTCCCTCTCTCTCTCTCTTCTCTCTCTCTATCTCCCCCCTTTCTCCTTCCCTCCCCCTTCCTCTTTCTCTAAAAAAAAAAAGAAAGAAAGAAACCAATGGAGCCCCAGCTGGTTTTGCTCAATGGGTAGAGTGTCAGCCCACAGACTGAAGGGTTCCAGGTTCAACTCTGGTCAAGGGCATGTACCTTGATTGCAGGCTCAATCCCCAGCCCTGGGTGGGGGCATATGCAGGAGGAGGCAACCAATCAATGTGTCTCTCCCATGTCAATGTTTCTCTCTCTCCCCCTCCCTTCCACTCTCTTTAAATGTCAATGGAAAAATATCCTTGGGTGAGGATTAACAATAACAAAACCAATGAAACAAATATCCTTGGGTGAGGATTAATAACAACAATAAAATTCTAACACATCTGAGGCATGGTATACACTATCCTAAAAGGTCCCCATGGGTTGGGGTCCATGTAACCCTCCATGGTATGTACCCTTGCTTAGCTTCCTTCCTTCCTTTCCCTTTCTCTCTTCCCCAATCCCTTACTATATCTTCCTGGAAACACTTCCCCCTAAAAAAACACTTTCATGCAAATCCTTATCTCAGGGTCGCTCCAGAAGGACCCAACCTAAAATAGTTGCCAACAAAATCTGCACAAAAATCCAGATTCCTGCTTCTCATGCTAAATCTGTAGATCTAGCAACTCGAGGCCATTCCCACTTGGCAACAAGTGGCTAGAGCTAGACAGAAGACGTTCTCTAGTTTTCCTCAGTCTACTCCACTCCCTAATGCCTTCCAACTTGCCCATTTCACCATTCACATTCCCTGTCTGGCCCCTATAGGATTATGAGTTTGCAACCTTTACAGTATAGTACAGTGGTTACCAGTGCATGCTCTGGAGTCTAGGTTCACTAGTTACTGATGCTGTAACCTTAATAAATCCCTTAATCTTTCTGTCTGTCAGTTTCCTCATTAAAACATGGTACTTGCGTGTACCTCTGTGGATGGATGTTAGAGACTTAAATGGGATACTGCCTATAAAGTGATTTGCCTAGTATCTAGCACACGACAATCAAGAAATTACTAATATCAGTCCCCCTGCAGCAGGTGTGTCTGCTATAATCTGACAGCCCACATGCAGCTATCTTGAGATTACTTTCTGGCCCCTCAGTCTTCCTGGGGAAAACACCTTTCCCGCAAGAGATCTGAGTCTGAGCACTCACCTCTTCCCACTGGTGAATGTATCTAATGAGGCGGGAGAGACGCAGGAGGCGCAGGAGGCTAAGGATCTTGGTAAAGCGGACAATGCGCAGGGCCCGGGCTGTCTTGTAGACCTCTGAGTCGATGCGTGTCTCCACAATGAGGAAGATGTAGTCCACAGGGATGGAGGAGATGAAATCCACCACAAACCAGCTTTTGAGGTACTTCATCTTAATCCGCTGTGGGTCCAGGATGATCTCTGTGTTGTCTTCCACCACAATACCTGTGCGGAAGTTGAGGACCAAGTCGATGAGGAAGAATGTGTCTGACACCACATTGAAGACAATCCAGGGTGTGGTGTTTTCATCCTTGAAGAAGGTGATGCCCACAGGAATGATGATCAGGTTCCCCACCATCAGCAGCAACATGGTCAGGTCCCAGTAGAATCTGCTCAGACACAAAGGGGTCAGTTGCCAGGAGGAGGAAGAGAATGAGTCACAGACTGAGAAATTCTGAGGGAGAGCAAGTGTAAGACAAGTTCTACAGCACTGCAGGAGGTAGACTCATGGGAACTAGGGCAAGATATGAGCACTGGCAGGGAAAGAGGCTCCTCTTTCACTGAAAGTACTTTCTGCCTGCCCCTGCAGGAGCTCCCTGATGACAGGCCTCCTACCTGTATCCCCTTCCCTCAGTAAGAGTCAGGCTTAAAGCAAAGCAAACAGTATCCGAGAGAAGTGCAGGGTTGTTTTAGTGGCAGGAACAATTCACCCAGAACTAGCCTGGGCTCAGGCCAGGCTGCTCCATCCCCTGAGGGGCAGCTGACACTGAGACAGGCTAGCAGACAAACATGCCCCAGACCGTGACCAGAGAGCAGGGAAGGCCCAGGCTCCAGTCCCAGCTTTGTCAGCGATGCTGTGTGACATCAGGCACACGCCCTCCCTGCTCTGGGACTCAAAGTCCTCACTGTGCAGTCCTAAACACTCAGTCCTAAAATTCTGATCTGGCTTCTGGGAGCACCCTTTCATCTACATCATAGCATCAGAAAATGCCAGGCTATCAGAGGTTTTCATGCTAACATGGGATTGGGGAGGACAGTTATATCTTCAAAAAAAACAGGTGTTAACAGGGCAATTTCAGATACCAATGAAATGAAATGGAGTGAGACCAGACAAGGCTTACCTGCATCATTTCTGATAAGCCCTCTCTGATAAGCCACTGCAAGTGCTTCCTGAGAAAGGGAGGCAAAGCTCTGAGAGGTTAAGCAATATGAGGAGGTGAAGAGCCACTCTCAGGCCTCCCACCTGGCCTGGCAGGGGCCCCTCTGGAGTGTGCAGACAGCACAGAAAGGCACTGACTGGGCAGCGGTCACCAACCTTTTGGACCTCATGGACCACCAGTTGCTGACCACTGGTCTAGAAGGTATGACCAATCATGCTGGGACCCGGCTCAGGTACCAGCCACCTAGGACTGGCCTTAAGACAAAGCACTTGCACTGCAGGGCTGTTTTCTTCTATTACTAATTTAGGTCGTTACACAATAACAGGTAAATATATTAATCTTAATTAATTAATAAAGAAATAAGAGCACATACCTCGATGTGGGGTTGGGGGAACGAGAAGAGGTGCCAAAGAATTTACATACTTATATGCATAGCCCATGGACACAGGCAATAGGATAGGGTAGTGAAGACCTGGGGCGGGGGTGGGGGAAGGTTAGCTGATTTGGCTCAATGAATAGAGTGTCAGTCTGTGGACTGAAGGGTGCCAAGTTCAACTCCCACCAAGGGTACATGCCCGGGTTGCAAACTCAGTCCCCAGGAGAGGATTGTGCAGGAGGCAGCCAATCAGTGATTCTCTCTCATCATTGATCTTTCTATCTTTCCCTCTCCTTTCCTCTCTGAAATCAATGAAAATATATTTTAAAAAATTTAATCTTCTACTGTAGGGAAGCCAGGAGGAAGGGTATAAGAGACAAGCACACAAGCTTTCCCCAAGTCTTCAGAAGATTCCACCACAACCTTGCATGAAGAGTTCTAGGTTTGAAAAAAAAATTACTTCACAGCAAACTGTTTTCTTTACCAGACTCAAAACGGTACTATGTGTCAAGGAGAGGGCAAGGCCTGCTTCACAGAATGTGGGCAGACAGCTGTCCTACATCTCACAGCTCTGGGAAGGGTAGCTTCCGGAGAGACTGCCTCTGACAGCTCCTTTGGAAGCCAAGCCCTTCGGGATCTCAAGGTAGGACCTCTAGTCAGAGAGGCTAGTGCTTCTCATTCTAAGACTAATGGCAAGAGGTCAACTTCAGCTCCTTCTCTGCCCCAAAAACCATGAGACTTTTTCTAGCTCTGACCCACCTATGCCATCTGAGAGAACCCAACCTAAGACCTGAGAGCCTATCCCAACCTTCACAGAACACAGCACACCCTGCTGATGACTCAGGGGCCCTAGGAGACTGGTTGTAGTGTCTAAGGGATGTTCTTAGCTGTATACACTCTCTACCCAGCCTCATGCACATCATCCAAAGACAGCTGCAGGCACTTATCAAATGCTACACACATGTGTCCCCATTTACACAGTGTGTAAACACTCCTGCATACACATGGCCATCACCTCTTTTCATTTAATCTCTTGAAAAAAACAAAGCAAAACAAACAAAAAATACTGTGGTGCCGAGAAGCACTGAGGTTCCTGTGGTCCTCTGCACAAAAAGCTAATCACACACCCAGGCTAGAAGAGTTTCTAAAATTAACAGAGCAGGCACAAGCGGCTGCAAATGCTGACTCGGTCAGGCCTGCCATTCCAGCGGGTTTCTACACTCTCCCAGTTCTAGTTCTCTCAATTACAGACAAAATTTGAGGCAGTAATCAACAAAAAATGTTTGCATTTAGTAGTCTTCATATAAATTAAATGACACAAAACACCCATTTCCTTGCATTCTGACTAATTGTCTCAATCGTGAGTTTCCAGATGCTAAGGGATATTTCTGGTGCCTGATCTGGGCTGGGGTTGGAATACTGGAGCACTTCTCCCCACAAACCACTATGCTGGAGCATCTCGGGGCTACTCAAAAGGCAGTGTAATGTTTTGGGGAAAAGAAGCACAGGCTCTCAGAGTCAGCCAACTTGGGTTTGATTTCTGGTTCCATCATTTACTAGCCAGTCACTTAATCTCTCAATGCCTCAGTTTCCTCATCTGCTGAGTGGGGATAATAACAATACCTTACTTATAAAAATTAATGTTTGTAATATGCCCTGAGCTATGCCTAAATATATTATTAAATGAGTAAATAAGTAATTCAAAAGTAAAATAATTCAGAGACAAGAGGTGAGGGAGGAGGAAGATTTAGTCTTCTAGGGAAAAGCCACAGCAAAGCATCCCCTGGGGGTAGGAGTAGAGGGTGACTCAAAGGTCCTATAAGAGTCAGCAGTGGACACCAGTGATTATAATATTCCCTTAACTACAGCACATATTCATCTTGGCAGACAGATGCCCTGATCTCAGGGAGCTCATGGTCCAGTCAGAGGACAAGGCTTAGATAGAAAACCATGATGTTAGAAATCATCCCAGCAGCAGCCCAGGCATCTGAAAAGGTGGGCTCCTGGTGCCCAAGAAGGGTGAGGCCAGAAAGTGCTTCTGGAGGAGGTACAAAGTGGGACTTTGGGAGCTGTCTTTAGCCTCACAGATGAGAACCTTCCTTACTCTTTGTCGGAGGGTGGCACAGAGCCTAGCCAGAGCATAAATGATATGAAGAACAAGGGACAGCTCCCATCCCTTCCTGCTAGCCCCACTGTGCTGGTCTAGCCAGGGCAAGTTTGGCAACAACTTCCCCACTGGCATCCTCTGCTTCCTGACACCTCTTCTTCCTCAATCCTAGTGACCAGAGGCATCTTAAGTGATGCCTTAATGTCCCTGGGGATTTCCAGTAGGGACTCCTTGGTGACTGGAAAGTCTATATTCCTGAAGATCCTCAAACACTTCACATTTATTGAGTGCTTTCTTTGGGCTTTCTATGCATTACTTCCCTGAACCCTCACACCAGCACTATTATGTGCTGCTATTACCTGTATTTTGCAGATGATGACACTGAAGTTCAGAGAGAAGTAGTCATCTTCCCAGACAACACAGCTAATGAGGAGCAGAGAGGTCTGTAAGACTCCAGACCTCTTGGGATTTTAGCAACCTCAGTGGAATTCAGGAAGACAGACAACCTTTCTCACACCTTTGCACCATACTGGAGAGGTGGCCACCACAGCAAGTGCAGTCCCTGCTCCAGAGACAATGGAGAAGAGAGGGTTGCAAAGAAGTTGCAAGAGGACCCATCCTCCTGATGTTGGAGCCTTATGAGGTACTTCCCAGGGTGGGCAAGGTAGCACATCTTTCTTTTTTATTTTTTGTTAATTCTCACCTGGATAAATTTTCCATTGATTTTTAGAGAGAGTGGAAGGGAGGGGGGAGACAGAGAGAAAATTCGATGTGAGAGCGACACATCAATTGGTTGCCTCCCACATGTGCCCAGCCTGCAACCAAAGTAAGTGCCCTTGATGGGAATCAAACCTGGGACCCTTCAGTCTAAAGGCTGACACAATATCCACTGAGCCAAACTGGCTAGGGTAAGTAGCACACCCTTCAAGCATTAAAAGAATCTGTCATCAGCAATCAGTAAGGCCCAGTTGCAGTCTGAAAGCGGAGCCTAGCTAGAGCAAAAAGGTATTCAGAACCACGGACAGCTCCCAGCCCGCCTGCCAGCCCCGCTGTGCTGTTCTAGCCAGGGGAATTTTGGCAACAGCTTCCCCACTGGCATCCTCCGCAAAACTAAGGGAAGAGAAAACTAAGGTCCTGTAGAAGAGAAAATTAAGGTCCACAAAGGAGGAATGATAATATTTTCCAAGCCTCGAGCCACATGCCCATGCTCCCCTAACACCATACTGCCCCTAAAATCATTCATGAATAAATCCCCCACTCCAGGGAATGCATCCATGGTGGTGGGTGTTGGACTCTGGCAGGGAAGCAGTGGACAACACCCTCAAACATCCTGGCATTGGCTCACGACTGAATTAGAGGCCTTGATCTCGCCAAAGCCATATGACCCGCTCCTATTATAGTATTCTCTAAGCTGGTCGGAAGTCTGGGCCAGAAAGAGGTCCTGCCCCAGGTCCCGTCCCAGGGCCCCAGGCACATCCTCCCTCAATCCTGTGTCTTACTTCCTACCTGGGCCAACAGGTCCACCCAGGCAAGCAGCTGGCCTCTCAGTAAGAGGATGTGGCCTATAGGCCAGCTTTGGAGGAACAGGTCCCATGTGCAGTAGGAAGGAGGGACCACAAAAAGCCAAATAGCTTTCTACACTGACAACTGGAGCATTTCACAGTTTGGTCATGGCCTCAAGGCAGCTGAGGGAAGAGAAGATAAGAGGACCAAAGACCCTCTCCTCTCTGGAGGTTTCCTTGGATGGGATTAGAAGTGGAGGTCCCAGAACAGGATGAACTCTGTCAGCCTCTTGTCCTCACATGGCCATGCTTGCCTTTGAGCACCTATGCTCACATGCACACATGCATGCACATACACACGTCTACATAGCTACACACATGTGCATATAGGGTGGTGGACAAGTAGGTTTACACAGAGTTTATTTTTATATTATTACTTATTAGTTTTAATTAACTGTATTCATTATTATTTTCTTATTTTCCAGGCAAACCTCTGTAAACCTACTTGTGCCCCACCCTATATGCACCTGCACAAACACACCCAGGATTACATTTTTGTTCTTGTGCACTCCTGTGAATTTTTGCCCTCATACACACATCCATTGTCACACATGCATATTTTCTTGCACATCCACTTGCATTCATTTTGACACAAATGATATCCACTGCGAATCCTGTCAGCTGGAAGAAAATGTCTTTTGTCAGCTGAAGAGCTACCTCTTCTAAGACTCTCCAAACTCTCACCAAATGAGCCTCTGTACAGCCTGAGATCTGGCTTTGGATCTTCTAGACTGCTGCAGGCTCCAGGGCCTGTGTCCCTGCAGTGCTGGCTGCAGGCCAGGGTATCCATGCTTTCTCCCAAGTCAGTGGCACACGCAGGGTCCTTCTTTTATCCCCTTCCTCTATGCAAATGGTTCCCACTCGGACACCACTCCTGGCACCAGACCTGCATTCCCACCTGCCACCTGGAGGACCAAGTCCAAGGCTGAACTCAGCCTTTCCTCCCCAAAGCTGAATAGCAGAATATTTCAGTCACCAAGGCTCTAAATCTCAAATCCATCCTCAGCTGCTTACTCTTTTCTCCCACTTACCTCTGGAAGCCCACCAAGCTGTGACCAAGTCCTGCCTGGTGTCTTCTAAGATGAGTCCTGAACCTGTCCCCAGCTACCCTATCCTAGATCAGTTCCTCACCACTCCTCATCCAGACCCTTTTCCCTGCCCATCTGGTTCTAGCCCCCACTCTCCTCCACCTCACATGCTCTCTGGGTTATCTTTCTAATCAGCAAGTGATATGATCATGTCACTCCTGCTTGGAATCTTTTGGTGGAATCTTAATAACTACAGAAAATAGTTTGAGCTTCTTGGTCTGGCATCCCCTGACCCCCTTCCCTCTTCTCCCTCCTGCCCTCTTCATAGTAGCCAGATGGACACTTGACCCCTGGCCCTATCTCTACCCTGGTTCTCAGGAGAACCATTCCATCCCTCTGGGACCCCATCTTTTGAGGTAATTTCCTTCCTCCAAAGCCCAGATCAATTGCCTCCTCCTCCACAGTTTGCCTAGCTGTGCTGTGTCTATGTTAGCAGTTGTCACACCCTGTCCCTTTCACCAGGTACCACCTAACTCTTCTTCCAGTCCCCCCCCAAAATCATAGAACCTAAGGATCCAGGGGTCTTTGTGTCACAAAAAGGAGCTGGAGCTAGGAGATTTCTTCTCCCTTTCTGACCTATCCCTTGCTTTTCCAGACCCCCCACAGGGAACTACCCAAGGTAATCATGGAGATGAGAATGAAGGAGGATAGTGTCAACACTTGTTGGGCACTTATTATTTTCCAGGCATTAATCTGAGTGGATTATCTCATTTAATGCTCAAAAAAACCTCTATGAGATAGATACTACGATTATGCCCACTTTACAGATGAGAAGACTAAGGCATAAGAAATTGAGACATTTTCTATATATGATGGATCAAGAACTCAAACCCAAACAACCTGACTCCAGAGTCTCACCTCTAACCACTCTACAGAAATATAAATCCAACCAGAAGTACTTTCTCTCTCCCAAATGCTATGCTTCTTTCTACTCCTCTTCTTCCTCCCAAACCCAACTCCTGCACTATCTTCCTTGGACCACATCCTCAACTTCCTCATTCACTGACCCCTCTGCTTCTTCCCTTAAATGAATCTCAGTTATCACTCTCCCAAACCCCAAAGACCTCAGAGTCAGGGTGGGGTCAGCATCCTCCCCTCTCCATACTGATGCATCTTTCTGCCTGTGGTAGCAACATCTACAAGATCCTTTGAGCATCCTGGCATTTGCTAGCAATCCATCTGCCATCCTTGGGGACTTTGGCAATACTCATACCTGGTTCATAACCTTCTGCTGCAACTCCAAATCTTGCCATAATCCTGGGAGACATCTCCATATCATTGACCCAACACCACCCAGCCTCCCAGTGGTTTGAATCCCTACTCAAACATCTACACTTCAGTCATCCATCCCAACTGTATACCCTGAACCATGTTACCTGGACTAGTTGTTCCATTTCTAATCTCAGAAGAGCAATGCTCTCTCTCACCCCAATCTCCTTTCCTTCCCCATCCCTTATCCAATCACATTCAGTCTATTCTTTGGTGTTCCATGAACTTCCAGTTGGCTGAGCCCTCTGATTCTCCCATCAGAACCCTCCTTCCTCCTCCCAGCTCCATTAGACATAATGGTCCACCTCAACTACCTCTCTCACCCCATCTTTCTGGCACCCACATTACAAGATCACAACCCATCAACCCTTGTCATGTTTCCATGGGTGCTGTGCAGGAAATCCCACAACCTCAGAGCAGTCCTTCTAAATATTCAAGTGCCTTAGGTCCTGTGCTCATTTTTCTCATGAAAGTTCCATACTCAGCTGGGCCTTTACCTCTGCCAGCCCATTCTTCCAAGAGACCCTAGTAAACTTTCCCTCCCATTGTCTTATGACACCTATTCTAAATTATACCATCTCTCTTCAAAGCTCACTCTCAGCAGATAATACTACCTACTACTTCCTGCCACCAGACTCCTATCTTCCTTGACTCTCTCTCAACCCCTTCCCCTCCTTCAGTAACAAGGGAATCAGTGACACTTCCACCTGCCATCTTGATACCATTTCTTCCTCAGGGACCTTAATCTATAGGTTACCCCCTTTCATCTGTATCTTCAATCTCCTTCTCTACTAATCCTTTTCCACCAGCTTTTTCTTTTCACTCCCTATACTTAAAAAAAAAATAAAGTCACTCCCTTATCTCTACTGTCAGATCTCTTCTCCCCTCAGAACCAAGATACCTGGAAGAGATGTCACTGTCCTGACTTTCTCCCTTCCCTTCCATCCCCAATACTCCTTCAGCAACATCTCAACATTTTCCCTGCTGCAAAACCTAGTGGGCACTTTCCAGTCCATTTCCTTGTGAACCCTCAGCCTCATCTGACACTGTGCACCATTCTGGAGAGACACCTCATCCTGCTGGCTTTTCTCTGTTCTCTCTGCCTCTCCTTTACCTCCCTTGGATGGACTCCTATTTTCCTGCAAGACCTTTAAATGTTTTTGCTCCTTTAAGCCATTCCCTCTTCTCCCTCTTATATTCTCCCTGGGTGACCTCACAAACTCCCATGGCTTCTTTATTCTGCTGGTTTTCCAATCAGACCTCTCTCATAAGCTCCAGCCCATGTGTCCACTTGCTGCCTACACATCTATACCTGGATGTCCCATGGGAACCTCACTCTGGACATCTCCAAATAGAATTTTCCTCACCCTCAGCACTCAGTCATGTGAGTCTTGTCAACTCACCACCTGCAGCTTCCTAATTGGGCTCCTGGCTCTTCCAGAACTCCACATATCTTAGGGACTGGGGGTTGAGGTGTACACAACCTCTCTCCAATCTACTCTCCACACTAGCCAAGCCCAAAGTCCTTCCACACTAAAACCCAAGTTCCTCACTATCATCGTCCTTCTCCTGCCTTGATTCTCCCCATTCCTCCCTCATATGCTCTGTTGCAGACATACCCAGCAACTTTCAGTGCCCCAAACACACAATGCTTTCATTGGCCACTGGACTCTCCTACACATTGTCAACTGCTTGGAACTTTCCTCTCTCCTCAGCCTCTCCCCAACTATGGTTCAAGTGAGTCATTACTTCTCCTAGAAAGCCTTCTTTGTACCATCAGAAATCTGGATAGGTGCTCCTCGTGTGTGCTGCCCTAGCACAGTATTAATCACGCTGTGATAAAATTGTGTATTTGATTGTCTATCTTGTGATCACTTGACTCTGAACTTGGCACATTGCCTTTTACATGGAAGGTCCTAATAAAGTATGTGAATTGGTAGAAATATGTGAATGGTGAGTCAATGAGGAGTTCCTCAGAGTCAAAGGTTGAGTGGCAGGGAGCCCAGCAGAAGCTACGTGAAATGGGCAGACCTCTGAGACCCTGACTCCTTCCCACGGAGCTTTCACAGGCCTCTGATGATGGCAGAGATGTCACAGAGCAGAAGGGAAGGCTCTGGAACAGGGAGGAGGCAGATGAACAAGAGGTGGGCCTTAGGGGTTCTGACAGAATAGGAAGAGAGGGAGGTTTGTGGGGGGAGATTGCAGCCAAAGCCTTCAACTAAGACCATGACTGTGTTTCTAGCTTGACCACCACAGGCCCAGGTGGCAGAGCACACCATGCCCCTCATTACAGGCATGCCCCTCAGGAGGTGTCTTAAGGATTCTCCCTTCTTCCAAAGAGGCCTAGCACAGAGATCCAGGAAGTGGGGGCAGTGGGGAGAGGTGGAGAGCAAAGAAGGAAGCAGTTCAACCATTCTCCTGGATTCCTTCTCTCTTCCTTACCTTGCAGACCCAGAATGTGTGTGTGCTCCCCAAAAGCGGAAGTAATTTCCTTTCCTTGTCTGATATGTGAACACATAGTTGGGGCCCAGGGGTGGGGTCCAGTAAATTGATTAAATGGATGGGTGGATTAAAGACTGTTGCCAGTGGGGAAAGGGGACTGCCAAAAGTAAAAATAAAAAAGAATATGCTAAAATATTAACACTGATTATTGCTAAGTGGTGGGATTATGGGTGATTTGTGTTTTTTCTGTCATACCTTTCTATAATCTTTAAATTCTATATTTTTCTAAAATATGGGCAAATATTCTCTTTATAGTTAGAAAAATAAATTCATATTTAAGCAATGACTAGTGTCCCATTCTGTGAAGAGTCCCCTAATGGCCATGCAGACATGAGAAGGTGCGGGTGACAGGAAGATCAGGAGAGCTGAGCTTTCAGGGGAGGCTGGTGATGGAGGAGAGAGGAGGCCACTTGAAGGGCAGATGTGACAAGCAAAGGAGACCATGTGAGGATGCACACACGTGGGCACTTTCCTTACCTTCCCTTCCTCAAAACATAAAAACTGTTTAAAAGCATGGACTGCCCTGGCTGGTGTTGCTAAGTGGTTAGAGCATCGGCACTAAAGGGTCTCGCGTTTGATTCTTGGTCAAGGACAGGTACCTCAGTTGTTGGTTCATTCCCCACCCCTGATCCTGGACATGTGCAGGAGGCAACCAGTCGATGTGTCTCTCTCAAATGGATGTTTCTCTCTCTCCTCTCCTTTCCTCCCTCTTACTCTCTTTAAAAAGCAATTGGGAAAAATATCCTCAGATGAGGATTAAAAACAAAAAGCATGGACCAACCCCTACCAGCCCCCTACCTGTCCAACCTCTTGTTTATTGCTCTCTGAGGCAGAGCTGCTGCCCACCTCCCTCCATAAAGGAGCTGCTAGCTGCCTGGGGGTGGGGAAGTGGGTACCCAGGAGTTCTCCTTGCCTGGGCCCCTGGGGCTGGCATTTTAGCCTTCTCCTCAACCTGACTAGAAACCTGCCTCTCACAACCTTGCCAGGCTGGACCCTCAGCTCTAGCCTCTGAGAAGAATATATCCTCTACCCGTCAGCCCCCCTCCCTCCAGCTCTAGCCCAAATCCGCCCACTGCTTCTCCCTAACCCTGGGGTCTCCCACACTACAATAGATGAATTGCTCTCTTTCTCCCACCCTCTCCTGGCCACTAAGGTCTATTTTTAACCCACCTCAAAATCTCTGACTCAGAATCACAGGGCTCCCAGATAGTTGCTCCCTGGGCCTGGCACTGCCTCCAAAACAGATTCAGAGTCAAAGGCATCTATTGGTTTATTGGTTTTTGGTATCTTTATTTTCTAATTTTTCTAGGATTATCAATTAGGGAAGGAACACAAATTTTTTTTGTAAACCCAAACGAAGATGTCCCTTTACTATTGCCTCTTCATGTCCCTCTCCACCCTAGGCTGAGGTCGCAGCCCCTTATCATAGTGTGAGGGCTAGTCCTGGCCACTCCCTGAAGACAGGTGAATTGTGTGAGGGCTATAAGGGACTGAACCTCCCTCTCCCACAATGACATAGCCCACAAATCACCTGGGCTCTTACTGAGATACTCAGTTCACTAGGTGTGGGGTGACTGCTAATAGGCTCCCAGGTGATGTTGATGCTGTGTTCCAGAGACCACACTAAGTAGCCAGGCTAAACAAATGGTATGGTCATCAGGCATTCTGGTGTTTGAATACCTGGCTGTGTGGCCTTGGCCAAATCACTTAACCCCCTGAGCCTGTTTTCTAGTGCAAAATAAGAACATTAATCCCACCTCTTAGGATTCAATTAGATAATGTTTAAAATATGCTACACAGTGTAAATACTCCATGCATGCTGGCTGTCATCATCACTGTTCTTGTGACCTATGGAAATCCTGAAGTGTGTGGACTGGTTCCACCTACAGGAGTCCTTGGTCTGGAGGATGGACAGACCCACTCACTCCACAGGGGATCTGAAGATCCAGGCCAACTCTGTGGGCAGATGGGGCCATAAACCATCTCAGGGGAGGGGAGTGAGGATTTGTCTAGCTCTGGAGCTCCACAGGCTGGGGAGAACAGAGGAGAAATTAAGCTAGGCTTGAGAATGCGTTCTGAGAGAAGCAGGCAGCAGCATGGCCTGCTGGAATCTCAAGCCCCAAAGAGGAGGGGCCTGAGTGTGTCCAATGAGCAGGAAAGTCAGCGTTGTGGTTACAGGAAGAGGTCTATGCTACAAAGCAGAAGGAATCCAGGTGAGGGAGGGATCTAAGAATCTTGGATTCTACTCCTATCTCCATCTCTAATTTGCTATGTGCTCTCAAACAAGTCCCTGCCTCTCACAATACCTTCCTCAGTTTCCCCATTGGTTCAACAATGTTCAGTTTCTCCATGAACATCTGTAATGTGGAGGCTGAAGAGGCCAGCCAAGAGCAGCTGGCCATATGAAAGTCTGCCGAGAGAGGAGTGTACATCTTGGAGAACCGTGACACCCCTGCCCCAACCTAACACATGTGTGAAGAGAAGACGGAAGCATCTTGAATGCCAGACTGAGTAGTCAGGACTCTTCTGGGGACATGGGGAACCATGAAGGTTGTAGAGGAAGAGTTCTTTGGGGAAGGAATTGTCACTGTACCTTCTCCTTGGCACAGCTGAATGTAAGCCTGGGCATGGGAATGCCAAGATATCATCTTATCTGATGGACTGAGACTCCCTCTGGAGACCCTGAATCTGTGCCAGACAGACACACCAATCGGTACAGCAGGGTTATTTGTTCTACTGCACCCCAAGCTGCCCAGATGCAGTGTTTCCTCAGGCTAACAACCTAACCTCTCTGAGCTTTACTCAGCTGACATGACCCTCTAGGGAAAATGGAAGGGGAGGAGCAACTGGAAAACTTCCCATTCCAGCTAATAGGAAACAAAGAAGCCTCAACATGGCTCTCCCCACTCAGGAGAATAGAATAAAAATAGAATACTGCTCTGGAGGAGCATGTGAGAGCAACCTCAGGGGAAACTAGGTAGGAGAGCTCACCTGCTGCTACAGGCAGAAGTGCCAGTGTGAGGGACTAAAGGTGATGGATTAGAGGCAGAACTTTCTAAAACCAAGTAGCGCTGGGGGGTGGGTAATGATGATATTGTTTTGTTGGGGGTCGGGGGCTGCCCCATAGAAGGCAGCTAAATATTGGCACTGGGAGGATGTACATGGCTCCCTTCTTGCTGGGATGGAAGTATCTTGGGGTGCCTGGGCTCTGAGAATGTGAGCTGGTCAGGACTCCGCTGCCTTCCCTCCAGGAAACATAGTCTGACAAGGGCCATGTTTCCTGGGGTCCCACCAGCCCCATAGTCTATGATTCTGATCCCTAACAACCTGCAAGGAGTCAGGGAACGACTTCCTAGAGACAGTCCCAACATGACTGGGCTTGGGTGCCAGTATCACCCCCAGACTCCCGGGAACACTGCAGGGCAACAGCCAACATGGTGTCATCAGGGAACTGCAGACCATACATATGGAAGGGGCTTCATGGATGACAGAAGAAGAATCACTTGGGTGCTCCCAAAATCATACCTCCCTGGACCTCACCCAAGGAGGCTCAGTGTCCACTGAAGCTTTAAGGGTCTTGCTAAAACTAAAACCCAACCACCTCTGGTCCCATTTTAGATGAGAAAATAAAGGCCTTGGGAGGTGAGGCATCAGCTCAGTCCACAAAACTGGACAGGTCAAGTTTTCACCTGGTCTCTATTCACACCCTTTGACTCTGTCTCCAGAAGGTTCAGAGCAACACAGCTGGATGATGACTACCCAGAGCCTGTGGGACAGGATGAAAGGCTTGTCAAGTTCCTTCCCCTGCCAATTCCAAAGTTGATGGTTCTGCTGGCCTGCCCCTTGGGACTCCTCAATCATAGTTTGTCCAATGTGACTTGAACTCTTCGAGGCCAGGTCTCAGCTTCCAGGAAGAGATGCTGCCCCTGAGGAGAGGTGGCTAGGAGGAGATGGTTTGGGGCCTTTGTCCAGGGAACAAATGAAAGAAAACCTAATCTCTATTCCCACAGGGGCCCTGATCTAAGGGGAGTAGAGGGGGACTCAATAGAGCACACCAATACCACACAACATGCCAGGGAGACTCTGGCTCCATCCCCCAGGACAAGGGCAGAGCCTCAGCAGAAAGAGGCCCATAGGTAAGGAATCCCTACCTACCCTAGGAGCACATCTGGCTGGCCTGGCTGCATTTCTGGAAAGGGGGGAGATTCTCATCAGTTCTGCTTGTGGGCAGCCACCCCTGCCCCAATGGCTCAATTTGTACTAATGGGGTCAGGATTATGGGTTCAACACCTATCTGGCAATTAGCTTTGCTCTCTTCTCAGCTGCAGACTGACCCCTAATACAGAGAGGAAAGGACTTTGCTGAGGTCACACAGAACATAATCAGGGTCTGGAGGGTAAACTCTCCGTGGAAGGTGTGGACAGTCACAATCAGGGAAAGCTCAGAATGAGAAGATCCAGGGCTCCAGGGTGGACCAGCTCTGGTGCTGTTCCAAGACAGGACCAAGCCGCACAGTCTCTCCTGCTGGATCAAGTTTCTTCTAAAAGGTGCCAATGGCATGGACAAGACTTGTGGACCTGAGGGTCTTTCCTGTCCCTGGGGAAGGGAACAGTAACTGTACCCTCTGACAAACTGTAGGTGGGAGAGCTGGGGACTAGCTTTGATGGTGAGAGGTTGGGAACTCATATTAATTATTGACAGGGGCTGTTCCAGCCTGCGATGGGAAACTGTAAGGAAATTACTTCTGGGCTCCAGGCCACATGCTCAGCAATGTTATTACAACAGCAACCCCTGCCTTCCAGGCCCTAATATATCAGAAGAAGGGGATCCCTCCAGTTGTGCAGTTGAGGCCAGGGCCATGAGGAGCTCCCTTGGGCTGCAAGGGCACTCAAACACACATGCACACACACATGCACAGACAGCATCAGAGCACTATCTGAGGCAGTGGGGTCAGAGTCCTCATAGGTGAAGGGCAGAGTTTAAGAAGAACTGGTCCAAAGAGGCAGATTCTAAGTAGCCTGCTCTCAGTGCCTGCCAACACTCACCCAACCAGGTGATCCCTTTCCTCAAGCTTCCAGATACCAGCTGCCAAAAATTGTCCAAAATGCTTCTCTCTTCAGATCCTGCTCCAATCTACTTCCTCCAGGAAGTCTTCCCTGACCATCAATCCACACCGGTTTACATTTTCTCTGCCCTCCCCTAAACCAGACCCAGGGACCCTAAGAGGAGCTGAATCTATGACCTCTTAGCTAGGTGGATAGTGAGCCTCATCTTCCATAATGGGTGAACAGTCTTAGAATGGAACATCTGGTCCCTGAGGGCACACACCCCTCCGTGGCTTGCCCCTCCTCAAGCCCAGGAGACATTGTATTAGCCAACCCTATGTTATGTATTAACTTCTGAAAGCCTTCTTCATGCAGATATAACATGTCCACCCCCAAAAATGAGAGAGTAAAGCAGGGTAGGAGTGGTCACATGTGAGGTTTGGTGGTTCTGGTGTCCAGCAGAAGTGGTTCTGTTCTTTATTTATAATTTGTGCACTCGGGGGTGGGGGGGAGAGGGGTCCCTCAGCCCGGCCTGTGCCCTCTCGCAGTCTGGGACCCCAAGGGGGATGTCCACCTGCTGGCATGCCTGGCCAGCCTGGGTGAGGGGCTGATGGCTGTTGCAGGATGGCCAAGCCCCCTAGTGGGGACCCTCACCCCATGGGGATGTGGCCAGCCGAGGTGAGGGGCTGAGGGCCGTTTTCAGGCTGCCCACAGTCCCTTCAGGGTTCGGTTCCCTACTTGGGTGCCTGGCCAGCCTGGATGAGCGGCGAGGGCCGTTTTCAGGCTGCCCACAGCTCCCATTGACCCAATGTCCCATCGAGGCTGGCTGGAATCAGGTTTCTGGGGTTTATTTATCGTCTATAATTGAAACTTCATTGGCTTTGAGTGGAGGCCTAGTCAGGCAAGGAAGCCTCCTGTTTGCTCTAGCTCCGTGGCTTCTGGCTGCCATCTTGGTTGGGTTAATTTGCATACAGTCACTCTGATTGGCTGGTGGGTGTGGCTTAGCTGGTGGGCATGGCTTAGGTGTCTCAGAGTGATGGTTAATTTGCATATTACACTGTTATTAGATTACATACTTTACCTCCCAGAAAGGACCAATTAGCTATTTGGCCAATTGGCTGGCTCAGATACTAAGAGGTGTAGGAGCTCAGGGAGCTTGAAGGAAGAGAGGGCTTCTTAAAGGTGAGAGCACAAGGGAGGATTTGGCAACATGCCCACATTGCCCCAAGACCTGGTGTCTCAGAGACGAACTGGGTTGGCTCAGAGACTTTTTTCAAGGATTCCAGTTCCTGACCTCAGACCAAGCTGACCTTTGATCCTGAAGATAAGCTGAGCTCTAATTCTGATCACTCTGAGCCCAAACTGTGGCCTCATATTGAGCCTTAACCCTGCTTACACACTGAACCCCGATTTGCTCACACATGGGCCCCAACATGTTCACATGCTGAGCCCCAACCCTGCTCACATGCAGACCCCAGAACTATTCACACACTGAGCCCTAACCCTGTTCACACACTGAGCCCCAACTGTGGGCAGAAATTGAGCCCTAAACCACAAACTGACTCCACTTCCTCACTTCTCTGAAGGAGATAATAAATAGACCATGTGAACACCTATTTCTCTGCTGGAGAGAACATAGATTTATACCATTATCTACTGACCCCTTCCCTTTTGAACCCCAATCATTCCTATCATGGAACAGGTGCATCAATATCACTAGATGTGGTTGCAAAATCTCAAAGGTTTCCACTCCTGTCAGAACCTGCCAGGGAAGGAGCAGGTGCGCAAGCATCCTACTCCAGCATTCCTGGGAACCACAGCCCCAGAGTGTGGGGTTAGGACAGGCATGTCTCAGCCTCCAGATGCTGCATCTTCAGATAAAGAAAGACTGCCTTCTCACTGGATGAGCTTAAATTAAGAGACTCTGAAAATATTTCTCACCCCAAACTTTAGGCATGAGGCTAGGGAAGTTTTTTTTTGTTTTTTGTTTTTTTTTTAAAAAAGCTCCAATGACAAGAGCATTAAGCAAATGTCTTCCCTGGCTGGGGATGCCCTCAGGGGAGATTATGGGGCTGTAAGATCCTTGCAGCCAGATGTTATATAACCCACTTGGGTTCTGGTTTCATCTCTGACACAGTCTTATCAGTGACCTCAGGCTGGTTGCTTGCCCTCTCTAGTTCTGTGCTCCCAATCTATATATATAAAAGGCTAATATGCTAAGTGTCCCTCTGCTCAGCCAACCGGTCACTATGATGTGCACCGATCACCAGGGGGCAGACATTTAATGCAAGTGCTGCCATGATGCACACAGAGAAACGGCAGCAAGGACCTGGTGCCCACCAAGCAACACTCAGCTTCCCCCAAGTGGGACACAGGCCCTGCCACCACCCTGGAGCAGCAGCACACCAAGTCACAGCCAATGCTGCCATGGTGCAAAATGCCACCCACAGCCCAGCCCAGAAATGGTGGCTGTGGGCTCTGGATAATGTCATCATGTATCAATGCCCAGCTTCCTCTCCCTAGCGACTAGCCTCCTTGAAGTCTCTTCAGCCCAGGAACACAACTTGCTTTATAGCCAGGTGGAAACATTTCACATGGTAACCAAATGTCTGCGAAGCATTTTCACATGCCTCATCTCATTTGATCCTCACAGAAGTCCTGGAGTAGGTAGATAGGAGACTCAACGAAATTCCATTTTCTTTTTATTAGCTGGAAAACAGAGATTTAGAAAGCTTAGAAACTTGACCCAATTGAAAAGAAGTAAGAAATGGTGGACCTTGAAAATGACTTCAGGTTTTCTCACTGCACAGAATATAGTCAAACACTGCTGCAGTTAAATATTTTACCTTTTGTTCTCCCTGCATCATCTACAATAATAATCTGCTTCATGTTGATATTTATTGCTGTGTTGCTGACAATTACCTGAAAGAGAAATTGTGGTGCTTCACTGGGCTGGAAAAAGTTTAGCTAAATCAGAAAGCAGGTCTAATTACACAAGTTTATTTTATATATATAAAAGGCTAAGTTGATTCATGCACTCTCAATACATATAAAGCTCTCGCTGACGCCAATCACACATGTGTGTTTCCATCTGTCATTGTGGATTGTGAATTTGGTTGACACTTCTATTATAGAGAAAGGGCGAATACTGATATTAAAATATTTCTTCTAATTAATTTCCTTTCAATGTGCATGAATCTGTGCACTGGGCCACTAGTTTATAAAATAAAGGTTTTAGGCCAGGAGCTTGTTAAGCCCTGTAGCTGGTATTCTGTTACATTTCCTGTTCCAGCTGAACCCCAGCTCCTCACAGATGATGTGTGTGGTCAAACATTATTAGCAATGTTTTTATTCTCAGGAGAATGTTTTATTGAACTACCTTAGTAATTTAACTTTTTAAAGCTAACAGAAAAAAAAGGATGAGAAAGGAGGCATAAATATGAGTTTAGAGTCCTAGGGGCCAGGTTCAAATGCCAGTTCTAGCTACATGATTTGGGGCAAATATTTTCCCCCCCATCAAAGCCTGTTTTCTTATCTGTAATTTGGGGACAATAGGACCTGTTTTTCTGGATGCTATGGAAAGTAAATGAAATATGAGGAATAAAACTATTAGCACAGTCTGGCACCCAGTAGATGGTTCATAAATGATGGTTACTGATCTGTGACCCACCTGCCCTTAGTCTCTATTGGTTTGAGTCTAGGATTGTAAACTCAGATGCCTACAGGGATCAGGTAGCTAAATGTGCTTCTGGAGAGCAGAAGTCAATTTAAAGAGGGCAGCCTCTAGTCTGCTCCAGCTCCCTACTGTGGGGTGAGAATGTGGGCCCAAAGCTGCCAGGGTTTCCAATTTTTCAAGAGAAACCCAAAAGCAAAATTTTTATGTTAGATCTTTCCATTTTAAAACATTGTCTCAGATTTGTTATGACCAAACAGAACACATCTGGGCACTGTAGCTGGTCCATGGGGTAAACGCTGCTTAACAACCTCTGGCCTCGGTACTTCTGTCTCATCTTGAGCACCCACAGTGATGGGGAGCTCACCACCTCTCTGTGCTGCCTTCCTCCCCCATTCTGGACAGGAGCTGATAGAGAGTGTTTCTGAGTGGCCTCCTAGGCTTTGGAATCACAGATTTCCAGGTCCCTGACAATGCTTTCTCAGTAAAGCCTGGCTGGCAGAGAACATCCTCTCCAAAGCCAAAGCAATGCCCCTGCCCTCCCCATGGCCTGTTCTGGCTGGGAAATGTGGATTCTTCAACATCCCTTGGGCTCAAGCAAGATGGCCTGGCCAGCCTCAGTAGCCCTTCTATTAATTAGCAACTGGCAGTAGCAGCTTTGTAAGAGCCGTTGAGCCAAGGGGTGTGTGTGCTGGAGCTGGCTGCTTCCTCAGTTTTATGGCAACCCCCCCAGGGACTGGGGCGGAATTTCCTGCTGCAGAAAGTGGCAATTGCACAGGCCTCTCAGGTTGTTATGACACTTGTCAGCGCCATCATCTGTATGTAGACTGAGTAGACCTTCTTCTAGGATAGGAGAGGGCAGAGAGAAGTAACAGATGAGCCCAGCCCACAGGGGAGTCTGCTAGGCATGTATGGGGCAGGGGAGGATGGCATTAAGATTCAGACAATCCCTCACCACACCTTAAGGAGCCAACGCAACTGCTCTTAGAGGATGCCTCTGTCCTCCCAGCCATCCAGTCAGAGTCACCTCACACTGATTCTCCTCTCCTGGAACCTCTCGATTCTCACTGACAACATCTGTTCCTTTTGGGGAATCTCACTGCAGCACAGTAGTCACTGTACTCCCTGCTCCTCCTCCAGCCAGGCCCACCCTTCTGGACCTTAGAATGGGAAAGAAGCTGCCAAAGCAATGAGACAGGATGGATGAATGAGGGCCCTCTGGCCACTTGCCTCCCCTTGTTCACTCCATCCCGACAGCCAGCATTCAAGGCCAGCAGGGTCCAAGCAGCCATGCAGGAATGGAGGAAGGTTGTGAATCTGACACCCCAGATTTGCAGCCTACCTCTGTGGTTGAGGTCTGCCCAGCCAGTTCACAGAATTCACCCTGCTGTACCGGGCACTGGAGGTCAAAGGGAGAAGACAGTGCCCTCAGGGAACTCAGTCAAGAAACCCAGGCTAAACAAAGAAAAAACACAGGATCTGAACTTCAGTACTACAAGCATGTTCTGAGCACCAGCAGCATCGCATCACCTGGGCATTTATCAGAAATGCAGAATCTCAGCCCCAGCCTCAGACCCAATGAGTCAGAATCTGTACTTTAACCAGATCCCCAGGTGAGTTGGATGACATGACAGTGTGAGAAGCACGGCATTATAATAAACACAAAGCTCCATTCAAATGCCATGGAGGGAGAGGAATGATAGTGGATGCAGTGACTTGAGAAGGCATCCCAGAAGACCTGGGGTCCTAAAGCATGGGAGAAAGAGAGAAGATGGACAGGCAGACAGCCCAAAAGTGGGGCAGGGTTGTGGGGGCAGGCCACCTGCAATGGCTTGCAACAGCTAAGGGAGCAAATGGGGCATGGCTGGACAGGGGAGAGGTTCCTGCCTAATTACGTAGAAACCAAACCAGGGCCTGAAGCCTTGCAACAGGGAGAACCTGGAGTCCAGGCCTCTCACCCAGCAATGTAAGGGTCCTGCCCCATGGGGTTTCTGTGCATTATCAGCATCCAGGGAGACTTCAGCCTGAGCATACCTTCCATTAGCCCCATTCTTATCAGGTGGAGCATGTCCTCATC
Source organism: Murina feae (assembly GCA_004026665.1). NCBI lineage: Eukaryota > Metazoa > Chordata > Mammalia > Chiroptera > Vespertilionidae > Murina > Murina feae. Next base: position 62,825 of record PVJC01001677.1, on the reverse strand, counting down.
ATGAGAGAATCCTGCTACCCACTGTGCCAGCCAACAGCTCCACCCAGGCAGCTCACCTTGGAATTCCGCTGTCCCAAGGTGCCCTTCCCCTTCCACTTGCACCATGGCTTGCAGCACTTTCAGTCTGGCTTTCTGGGCAATGGCCCCCGGAAGGTCTACTCTAGGAGGGGCTGCAGAACCTCCCAGTCCCAGAGCCAAAGCTGCTGCCATTTGCCTCACTAATTCTTACCTGAACAGTCCTTCCCATGGTTGAAAGGGAGAGGTATAGGTGTGGGACTGAGGAAACAGAACAGAAACTAGTCCCCAAGCGGAGCACCTTTTCCTCAGCATTCAGCTGCCAATGGGAGGCCCAAGCCTCAGATTACAGAGGGCACCAGGAAAGCCAGCTTCAGGAGGCTAGCACCTGCTCCTATCGGGCCAGGATTCTCTTCTGAGATGGCCTAGAGAGGTTCACAGCCTAGATGGTCTTCAACGTAGGGGGTCCACAGATCCCAGAAATTGAGTGTGATATTGTGTGTCTGGATGTACATTTATCTTTCTGGATAGAGACTGTGATTCCCAACAAATTCTCAGTTAGGCCTCTGATTCACGTTCAGAACAACTTGCTTGAACCAAGGAGAGGGGCCCATCTAGTCTGCACTGGAGTAAGGAAAGGAAGCAGTGCGGACAGGAGCTGTGTGGTTCATCACAGCATCACTGCTCTCTGACAGCTCACTGGAGCTTCTCACCTCTATGGGTGACCACAGTTGTACAATTTGTGTCTGACATGACAACAGGCAATGGGATTCCTATGTTTCTAGGTGAAAACTGAGGCTCAGATAACGCTCATAACCTGAGCAGGGCCCATAGCAGACAGGGATGAGGAGCTGATGTGAGGTGGGCCAATGGCAGTGCCTAAGGCCAGTTATCAGCACAGGAGGCCACTGGCCCAGCTTCCATGATTTTGGGGTCCAGTTGTTTCTGCCTCAAGAAAAGGACCCTCTAGGACCCTCTCTTCCCTTTTTTCCCCCTCCCTCCCCCCCTCCCTTCCCCGCTCCTACCCTTCCCTCCCCTCCCCTCACAGCTTCAGAAGGCTCAGGCTAGCAGAGGGAAAGGGCAGAGGGATGAGAGGGGCCAAGGTTGCCTACCTCCATTCTCAAGACCAAGATAGAACTTGGAGCATAGAAGTAGCCCCAGAACTGTCATCCCACATAAGGATTTCCCTGCCAGCCCATGTCCACCCACACATTCCCAGACTCCTGCTCAGACATCTAGATACACACACCCCCAGGCCTACAATCTCCCACCCCTCCCTCCATCCCCTCAAAGCCTGACCCTTGAAAGCCTGACCAACTTCTGGGAATAAAACCAGGTACATCTTCACATGGGATTCCCAATCCTTTTCTCTCCTCTTGGAAAAAGCAAGATCATGCAGATGCTATGTTTTATTTATTCTAGGTTCCCACTGCCAAATCCAACTTCCAGGACATGGCTCATGTGGAAGGAAGGACCTGCCCGGGACCCAAGAGCCCAACCTACCTTGGGCTGGAGCCTGGGAATAATACCCTGAGAGGCTGGCCTCTTCCCTTACCAAACCTTAAATACAAGTTTCAAAGGCAAGTGAGTAGTAGAAGAGGAGAGAAAGGGAGGCTAGACAAGGCTTAGGAGCCTGGAGGTGTCATGGGAGTAGCCAGGGCATGGGGGTGGGGGTGGGGGTGGGGGTGAGGAGAAGCAGAGGTAGCTAACAAAAGCCTATCATTGAACATGGCCAATAAATACGTGGGTCCCTCAGAGCACAGCCCACTCTCCAGACCTTAGAAAAGGCACCAACCTTCTTCCCCAGGAATAGGAGATGTCGGAAGCAGTCCATGCCAGTAAGCTCTGAACTCCAAACCACAAACTCAATCTATCATGGTTTTCTAGAGATTCTTTATTAAACCAATGCTGCTGGATCAATGCATCCCGCCCATCAAAATGATGAATAAATCCTCAATTGGCCTGAGCAATGCTTGCAGAAGCTCTTATAAAGCCTGTGCTAGGCAATGGAATTAGCACCATATAGAGGCTCAAGGCTGGTGGCTGCAACTTGAGGAACTGAGGCTTAGACACTGGGTTAGGGGCAGTGGGTGAGGTTGAGTTGAGTGTTGCAGTTTATAAGCTTAAAGTCTTAGCTAGGTCTTTGCCTCTTGGACTTGCTGAAACGACATCAGCTGCTCTGGCCTGGAGACAGGAGAAGCCTGACCGCTGCTCCTCCAGAAGCTCACACCGACAGTCTTGGATTTCTTTCCTCACACCCTACCCAGCAGCAGACAACTGCCAGGCTGCACACAGAGGATGTGTGCTTCCAGCTACTGGTCCTTGTTGCTTATTGGACAAATCCAAATTCAAAGCCCAGTCTGACTTTTTACTGTTGCCCATTTTTCAATCTTGCTGCATCCACCTCTCTCTAACCCCATCAACCGTCCCCTCCACCGTGTTCCAGGTGGCCTGCAGACAGTGGAAGATTCTGCGGCAGGGGACTGCAGATAGACATGCTAAGATGGATAGAGGATCAGGAAGGCGGGAGGTTCCCATTGATGCAGTCAACCCAGTCCTAGTTCTACACCATACAGGGTAAGGAGAGATTGGGAAGGCACAGTCCAGGGCCCAAATGTTCAATCAATGCCTATTGTTGATGAAGGACAGGCGTGTCTGGGGTTGGTCCCTCACAGTCCCCAACCCCAGGACCCTGAACAGAGACTTTCAGACAACAAAGAGGGTGGGGAGCTAAGCAAGGGAAGGGAGGGCCCCTCAACAATCAACTGGTTGATACTGGCACAGCTTACCTCCCACCACCACCAGGGAGTTCAGAGGGAAGAGGAGAAACCCAGGACACCCAGAAGACTGCCTACTCCCCCCTGGCTCAGGCTGGAGTCTTCAGGTCCCAGTACTGACCAGAGGGGAGGCCACACTTCAGGAAGCTGGCACTGGGAACCAGCCATAGTTCCTGATGGGAGGACCCACATTTGTTCACACAATGTGATCTTCTGGGATGGGAACTTAGGACATTAAGGTTAGGAAGAGTAGTCCTTCAAAAAACAAATAAATAAATAAAAATTTTTAGAAAAGAAAAAAAAGGTAAGAGGCCCTCTGATCACTACCTATTTTAAGTGTTACCTGACTGGTCATTCCCAGCATGAAAAATCTCTCTCGCTGGGTGGAAATGGCTTTGTTCTCATAACAAACCTAGTTCCCTAGAGTTTGCAAAGAGGGCTCTGAGTTGACAAAATGCTCATTTATAGTGGAGACAAGCAGGATAGGCAAGTAAGAGAGCTCAATATAGGGCAGAGCTCAGAGAAAGAATGAATTCAACCCAGCTCAACGGGGTGGCTGTTTTTTCAGACCCTCACTTTATTCCTGTGTATCAATAAAGCCCAGGGGAGCACTGGTGGTGGGGGCCGGGGGGACCCAAGACCTTGACTGAGATAGGGGAATCCCTGATCTCAACTTCAGAGACAATCACCAATCTCTCTTTTTGCACAGGCCCAGAGTGGTAGCTGCTATGCAGTGGTATCTGGTAATGGAGGAGGGGGCAGGGTCCCTCTCCTTGACTGGCAGTCACACGTTTGTTTGGGGACACATGGCTGACCCATGAAAGACCTAGCAGTTGCTGGAACTTGGACCACTGGAGTGAGGACGGTACCCTGGATAAACTTGGAGTCACATGACAGCTGCTCATCAGTCAGGGTATAGGGCATCTTCACTGACCACTGTGAGCAAGGTCATCCTGTCCTGTCAGTCTGGATATCAGCTACCCAGGGTATCTACTCCTGGCCTACCACTTAGCATGAAGGGCTGGGCCCGTAGTTAAGGTGGATGCAGAGGACTTTCATCCTGGGCCTGAGGCCCCATTGACCTCTGTCTCCAGAGGTCCAGCTCTCCCTCTCCAGCCACAGCTTCCCAGGGTACCAGAGGCAGATATTAACAGCTTGGGGGTCAGCACCCTAGGAGCCGTCCCAGCTGCCAAGAGGTCTGTCTCCCTTCATGGCCTTGTTCTTCAGTCTGAATGGACTGTCTCTAGGATGGCCACTCTGACTCCGTGGCCCAGAAGGAATGTATGGCTTAAGGTGGCAGGGTTAGGCCAGGCTCGGTACACCTTTCCCACCAGCCTCTGATGCGGCCAAGGTCTGCAGCCCAGAACACAGAGGAAAGTTCCCTGCACTGTGCAGGAAGGAGGTCTGGGGTGTCTTAGAGCCTAGAGGTGCCTCACTTCTCTTGGAGCTTCCAGTGTAAGAAAGGAAAGTTAACTCTGGCTGAAAGGTAGGGCGGAGAGAAGGAGCATGCCTGCGACAGCCTGGAGCACCATGGGCCCCCTTACCTGAAGTCGCTGTAGGGGTGGATAATCCAAAACCCGGCTGACTTAACTCTCTCCTGCTCTCGCTCCACGGCTTTCTGGCTGCCAAACATTCTCAGGGAGAATTTGTTGACCCCAGGCTGGAGCATGGCCCCGAACTGGCGCTGCATGAAGCCGGCCTGGCCCAGGCGCACCTCGGCCTCTGGGAGGATCTGGTCGCCAGTGGCCGCGCCTCCCTCCACTTTGACAGCGGTGTCCAAGGAAGGCTGCTCGCAGGAGGTGGAGGCTGACTGCGGCGACTGCTGGAGTGGCGGCGGAGAGGCTGAGTGCTTCGCCGAGGAGCAGGGGCGCTCAGGCTCGCCCGCCAGGCCCGGAGGCGTCCCGTCCTCGCCGGGGGACTCGTCGCCCTCGGCAATGAGCCGCCTCTCCTCCGCGGAGTCATGCAGGTGCCCGTGACTGCTGCCGACACCCGCTCCGCCGCCGCCCCTGCTGCCCAGCGAGGCCAGGCTCCCGCAGATGTGCCTACAGTCCCCGTTCGTACTGGACTTGGCCGTACTACGGGCGGGCCCCTCGCTGTCCGCCGCTCCGAGGACCGCGCCTCGGGACTCCGTGCCGCCTGCGGCCACCGAGGGCGAGGGCAGCGGCCGCAACCGGATGCTCCTGCGGCTGGGATCCTGGAGGTCCCCAGCACCCTCCTCCTCGGCGTCCTCTTCCTCGTCCATAATCCACGCCTTGGCCCCCACCTGCTGCGGAAGGCTGTAGAGTCGCTTGCGCATGGACGGAGGTAGCTTGTCCATGGCGCCAGGGCCGGGGGCCCGGCTGGGGGCACCGGCGCGGTGGACAGTCCAGGTCCGCCTGCCGGTCAGTCCGCCCGCGGGGACGCGTCCTTCGCCGCCGGCGCCGGGCTGCCTCAGGCGCCCATGCTCGAGCGGGCTGCGTGCCGCGGGGAGGCTCCCAGGCCGGCTTCAGGTCCCTGGGCTCGCCGCGCCTCCTCACGGGCCGGGCGCGGGAACCCCGAACTCCCTCCTTTCCTCGCTCCCGCGTCCTGGGGCGCGGCGCGCTGCTTGGCTCCAGGCGCCCCGCCCCGCGGGGAACAATGGGCGCGGGGAGAAGCGGTGCCTGGCCGCGGCGTCTGGAAAACCGCTCAGGAGCGCAGAGCGCACGACCTGCGCGCCTCCCGGGCGTGCGTCCTGCGGGCGGACGGACTGTTCGTCTGCCCCGCCGCCCGGGTTTTATGGGCAGACACGCGCGAGCTTGCCTCGCCTCCTCTGGTGGAGCCCGGCCGGCCCATCCCAGGGCTCCCGCCGCAACCCAGCGGAGCCCGGCTGTCCACCCGGCTTACATCAGCGGCCGCCTCCCCCTGAGCGCCCTCCAGCAACGCCCTGCTCCCGCGCCCCAGAATATTCATGAAGCCGCCGCAGCTCGCGGGTTGCCATAGGAGCAGCTCCCGCGGCCCGGCCGGCCTACCTGGGCTCCTTAAAGGGGCAGCGACTGAGGCAGGAGGCTGGGAGGTGGGCGGGGACCAGGGGCTGGTCTGGCTGGGGGCGCTAGGTGCACCCTCGCCCTACCTTAGGGCCTGGGGTGAGAGACGTCCTTAATTCTAAACCCTTAATATGTTTTCTCGGCCAATGGCTGGGAGCGCACCCCAAGTCTAGGGCTGTGGTAGGAGTTGCCAATGCCCCCACCCCAGGATTGAGGGGCGGGGTTTCCCCGGTCTCTCCTCCGAGCTCTGGGTTCACCTTTCCTGGGCGGCTTTGCTTCTCAGTCGGGTCTGAGACCCTCTGGGGGAAGCGGGCTTGTGGTCTGAATTCTGGGTCCAGGGCCTTCCCGGAAAGCGCCTGGAGAGGGTTTTCTGGGAAATGCGCTGCGTGGAGGCTGTCCCCGGGTTATTCTTGTGTGAGGCGGGGAGGGAGGGGGGGTGGTGGTACCTCCGCCGGCCTTTCCCCTGCGGAGCCGGAGCCGTGCAGCAGCCCGGCGAGGAGCGCGTGGGGGAAACTCCGGGACCCACGCACAGGGCGCGCCGTGAGACCCAGCTCTTCGAGGTAAGACTTCAAGCGCCTGCAAGTAACCACGGCCTCGGAGCCGGATACCCGCACGCACCTCTCCAGGAGTGGTTCCGATGCGGCTCTCTGAGGCCAGAGGCTGCTAGCGCTCTGGAACTAGCCTTGCATCTCAATCTCCCTGGGTTCTCATCCAGACTGTGACACCCCTCTGTGAACCAAAGCTAGGGGTGTTCCTCCTCCATCCAGAAGCAGCACAGCCCCCTACTCCCTTTGAGTCTGCTCTCCTCCCCAAGCCTCAGGCCAGCTGGCGGCTCTCTCTGTGCATGTACAGTCTCCAGGCTGATGTACCAATCCCACCCACCAGCTCAGCCAGAGAGAAAACTCTCCAACACCCTGACGGAGCCTGACCTCTCCCGTCCACACTAGTTGGGGTGCCAGAACCCCTTTCCCTGACCTGGGGGCCACCAACATGGCCCAAGTGTTTCTCAGCTCTTCTCAGGGCAACATCCCAGAATTAGCTTAGAAATGGAGATGGGGCATTAGAAGGAAGGAGTTAGCCAGGGAAGATTGGAATTTGGGTTAATGCTGAAGTGGTAAGCAATAAGATCCCCTCGCTCTGCCATCTCTCTGAAGAATAACATGAAGTTTTTCTTCAAAGGATTTTTTATTCTCATTTGTAGCCCATTTGTGACCATCTCTTCCACCCCATCAGAGAAGAAAAATTTGGAAGCAAGATGGAGGGGGTGGGTAGCCTGACAGGAGCTTTTCTGCTCTACCCACTGGATTACAGGACCTCCCATAGAGGGAGGGAATGACTAGGATGATGATATCACCACTATCTGGCATTTCAACTTTTGAGCAGCTGTGAGCTGACAGTTCCCTGCACAGATGCCGGGAGGCCTAATCCTTTCACGTCCTTGGGTCTCCTTGAGAAGGAGTGTTCTTAACCAGCTGTGAGCCCTGCCTGCCCTGGTATGCCAGGCACATGGTGATACTTCCATTTAACTCACTTCTGTGGGCTTCTGTGTCGAGCAGGGAGCGAGTCTGCCCTACCCCAACTTTAGAAAGTCAGCCCAAACAGGCTTCCCAGTGACCCATGATAGGGGCGTTCCCTTCTTGAAGTACCCTCTTCTGGACACCAAAGGCTTGGTAATGTCCTCATTTTGAGCCCCCATGGCCCATGAGCTCCTGTCAACCTGAGCACTTATTATACAATGCACTCTGTGTCCCCTCCAGGACTGAGCTCCCCGAGGATAGGACAGTTCCGACTCATCTCAGGGACCTCAGCACTAACACAAGGGTGGACAGAGAGCAGATCAATAAATGTCAACTCTATGCATGAGTAGAGGGACCCTGGAAGTTAGCTAATGCCATTGAAGGGAATCCTCAAAGGAGAAGAGGATATGCTCAAGATTCTGCTGCCACAGGCTGATCAAGGGCCCTTTAACTCCTCCTCCTCTAGCACCTCACCTACCCTCAGTTTGGTCGGCACCACTCATTCAGGACCACCCTTGGGTACAGAAATGACCACTAGATAAAATAGACACGCAGTAACCCCTGATGAAATCTGGCCTCTCCTTATCTCTGTGTGAAAACCCTAATAGAGGATAGCAGTGGCATGCCAGCAATCTGGGTACAGGGAAGAAAGTTTTACCCTGATGGGCTCTAAGTTGTGGGGAATCTAGACTTATCTACACTCAGGAAAGAGGAGAAAACTCAAGACAGGAAAAAAAGCATGCCTCGCCGTATGAGAGATTTGAGAAGGGGGACCTTGCTGAATTTGGGGTAGCTAGGGAAACTTCCTAGAAGAAGAGACGAATTTGTTAAACTACATGAAATTGTGTGGGCCAAATTTTTATCATTTTTCATGGCTCTGCCTAACATTCTTTTTTTTAAAAAAAATAATTCTTTATTGTTGAAAGTGTTACATATGTCCCCCCCCCCCACTGACCCCCTCCAGCCTGCCTCCACTACCCACCTACCCCACCCTCCCACCCTCCCACCCCAGGCCTTCGGTACCCTATTGTCTGTGTCCATGAGTTATGCATGTATGTGTGTGTGTGTGTGTATACTAGGGGCCCAGTGCACAAAAATTTGTGCACTCGGGGAGGTCCCTCAGCCCGACCTGTGCCCTCTAGCAGTCTGGGACCCCTCTGGGGATGTCCACCTGCTGGCATGCCTGGTCAGCCCGGGTGAGGGGCTGATGGCTGTTTGCAGGCTGGCCAAGCCCCCCAGTGGGATCCCTCACTTCATTTGGGTCTGGCCAGCCTGGGTGCGAGTCTGAGGGTCGTTTTCAGACTTCCAGGCTTCCCACAGTCCCTTCAGATTTTGGGCCCCTACTGGGGTACCTGGCCAGCCTGGTTGAGGGGCTGATGGCTGTTTGCAGGCTGGCCAAGCCCCCCAGTGGGGACCCTCACCCCAGTGGGTGACGGGCTGAGGGGTGCTTTCAGGCTGCCCACAGCTCCCAATGACCCAATGTCCCAGCAAGGTTGGCTGGAAGCAGGTTTTTGGGGTTTATTTATCTTCTATAATTGATACATTGTTCCTTTAAGCCGAGGCCTAGGCAGGTAATGAAACCTCCTGTCTGCTTCAGCTCATGGCTTCTATAATGAAACAATGTTGTCCTTAGTAGTCCAGCCAGGCCTGCTGTTTGCTTCAGCTCCCGAGGCTTCTATGATTGAGACAATGTTGCAAATATGTTGTTGCCTGGAGCCAGGAGACGCCAGGCGGCCCGCAAACACTTTTACTCCTGCTGCAACAGAAGCTGCCTGTTTACTCAGCTCCGTGAGTGCCGGCCTCCATCTTGGCTGGGTTAATTTGCATACAGTTGCTCTGATTGGCTGGTGGATGTGGCTTAGGCATCCCGAAGGGATGGTCAATATCAATATTACGCTTTTATTAGATTAGATATATATATATGGTTTTGGCTGATTAACACCCACTCGCCCACCATCCCCACCTCCCCTCCAAGATTCTACACTCTGTTCCATGCTTCCATATCTCTAGATCTACTCTGTCCATCAGTTTATTTTGTTACATAGATTCCACATATGAGTGTAATCATGTGATATTTGTTTCTCTGACTGAATTATTTCACTTAGCATGATATTCTCCAGGTCCCTCCATACTATCTCAAAGGGTAAGAGATTCTTTCTTTTTTATTGCTGCCTAGTATTTCATGGTATTAATGTACCACAGTTTTTTAATGCACTTAACTACTGATGGGCACTTGGGCTGTTTCCAGATCTTAGTTATTGTAAATTGCACTGCAATGAATATAGGGTGCATACATTCTTTCTGATTGGTGCTTTGGCTTTCTTAGAATATATTCCTAGAAGTGGAATCACTGGGTCAAATGGCAGTTCCATATTTAATTTTTTGAGGAAGCTCCATACTGTTTTCCATAATGGCTGCACCAGTCTGCATTCCCACCAGCAGTGTGCCAGGGTTCCCTTTCTCCACATCCTCACCAGCTTTTGTCGTTGTTGATTTGTTGATGATAGCCATTCTGACAATGGTACTTCATTGTCGTTTTGATTTGCATCTCTCAGATGATTAGTGACTTTGAGCATTTTTTCATATGTCTTTTGTCCATCTCTATGTCCTCTTTGGAGAAGTGTCTATTTAGGTCCTTTTACCCATTTTTTAATTGGATCGTTTGTCTTCTGTTTGTTAAGTTGTATGAGTTCCTTATATATTTTAGAGTTAACCCTTTATCTGATATTTCATTGCCGAATATGTTCTCCCATACAGTGGGCTCTCATTTCATTTTGTTGATGGTTTCTTTTGCTGTGCAGAAGGCTTTTATTTTGATATATTTCCATTTGTTTATTTTCTTCTTAGTTTCCTTTGCCTTAGTAGATGTGTCTATAAACATATTGCTACAAGAGATGTCTGAGATTTTGCTGCCTATGATTTCTTTTGGGATTTTTATGGTTTCAAGACTTACATTTAAGTCTTTCATCCATTTTGAGTCTGTTTTTGTGTATGGTGTAAGTTGGTGGTCTAGTTTAATTTATTTGCATGTATCTGTCCAGTTTTCCCAACACCATTTATTGAAGAGACTCCTTGACTCCGTTGTATGCTCTTGCGTCCTTTGTCAAATATTAATTGAGCATAATGGCTTGGGTCAATTTCTGGGATCTCTGTTCTGTCCCATTGGTTCATATGCCTGTTCTTGAACCAGTACCAGGCTATTTTGGTTATGGTGGCTTTGTAGTATGGTTTGAAATCTGGTATTGTGATTCCTCCAACTTTGTTTTTCTTTCTGAAGATTGTTGCAGCTATTCAGGGTCTTTTTTTATTCCTTATAATTTTTGGAGTATTTGTTCTAGTTCTGTGAAATATGCCATTTGTATTTTAATAGGGATCGCATTGGATCTGTAGATTGCCTTGGGTAATATGGACATTTTAATGATGTTAATTCTGTCAACCCATGAATACAATATATTCTTCCACTTGTTTATATCTTATATTTCTTTTTTCAATGTCCTGTAGTTTTCTGTGTACAGGTCTTTTTCCTCCTTGGTTAAGTTTATTCCTAATTATCTTACTTTTCTCTTGTAATGGTAAATGGGATTGTTTGTTTAGTTTCTCCTTCTGATAACTCATTATTGGTGTATAAAAAAGCCATCGATTTTTGGGTGTTGATTTTGTATCCTGCTATATTGCCAAATTCATTTATTAAATCTAGTAGTTTTTTTTTGGTGGAGTCTTTAGGGTTTTCTATGTACAATATCATGTCATCTGTGAATAATGAGAGGTATACTTCCTCTCTTCCAATTTGGATGCCTTTTATTTTTTCTTCTTGTCTGATCACTGTGGTTAGGACTTCCAGTACTATGTTGAATAAGAGTGCTGAAAGCAGACATCCCTGTCTTGTTCCTGTTCTTAGAAAAAAGGGTTTTAGTTTTTGCCCATTGAGTATGATGTTGGCTGTAGGTTGGTCATATATTGCCAATATCAGGTTGAGATTTGCTCCCTCTATTTCGACTTTATAAAAAATGGGTGTTGGATTTTGTTGAATGCTTTTTCTGCATCTATTGATATGATCATGTGATTTTTATCTTTCAAGTTGTTTATGTGATGTACCACATTTATGGATTTGTGAATATTATACCAGCCTTTTCATTCCTGGAATAAATCCCACTTGGTCATGGTGTATGATCTTTTTAATATATTGCTGGATGCAATTTACTAACATTTTGTTGAGGATTTTAGAACCTATGTACAGGGATATTGGCCTGTAATTCTCTTTCTTTGTAGTGTCTTTATCAGATTTTTGGAATTAGGATAATGCTGGCCTCATAAAAAGAGTTTGGAAGTGTTCCTTCCTCTTGGATTTTCTGAAATAGTTTGAAGGGTGTAGCTGTTAGTTCTTCTTTGAGTGTTCTATAAAACTCCCCTGTGAAGCCATCCAGACGTGGGCTTTTGTTTGCTGGGAGTTTTTTTTATTACTGCTTTTATTTCATCAGTTGTTATTGGCCTATTTAGGTTTTCTGATTCCTCCTGATTCAGTTTTGTATCAGAGATTGTATTTTTCCAGGAATTTGTCCATTTCATCCACATTGTCCAGCTTGCTGGCATGTAGTTGTTCATAGTATTTTCTTACAAACCTTTGTATTTCTGTGATGTCATTGGTTACTTCTCCACTTTCCTTTCTGTCAACCTAACATTCTTACTCCCATTTGCAAGCAAGAGCACCAAAGTATGGAGAGATTGAGTAATTTGCCAAATGTCCCACAGCAAGAAAATGATGGAGCTGAAACTTCAACCAAAGACTCTTCAGGCCAGGCTCTTTTCTATTGCCCAGCTGACTCACCCAGGTGGGGTGGGAGTAGGCACCAGAGAGGGAGGGAGAGGCAGTTCAGAGTCTAGCATGGCTAAAGCAGAAAGAAGGTAGAGAATGGAGCCTCCCTATTCTGTGTTCTCCCCATTGCTCCACGCAGGTCTTATGTCTTCTCCTTTCTAGTGCTGCTGAAAAGCCTGGGGTCTGGTAACAACAGGCAGGACATGGGGACCCCAGCAAAGAAAAGGCCCTGCCTCTGGACTGAGATAGGGTGAAGACCTGCGGCTCTCAGCTTTGGTAGGGAACTGAATACCTCCAGGAGACAGAGGGGCTTCTTGCAGAGCTGCAGAGGGTCTGCATATTCTTGGAATGCAAACCCAGAAAAGATCTGGATCTAAGAGAGAAGTGCTAGGGAGGATGGACTTTCTTCCCTGGGAGTGACATTCAGAAGACCTGAAATTCTAGAAATATTTTTGCTTGTGGTCCAAGGGCATTATTCTTGCTTAAAGGTACAACTCTGTGGGATAGGGCAGTGGCTCCCACACCATGTAATGCCAAGGTTTGAACTAGTTCTCCTTGAAATTTAACAAGGGGGAAGAACAATGTAGGATATTTTAGGGTAAGATTGTCAACTGTCCTTTCTTAGAAGGCTGTCTTTATTTTAGCATTATATCCTTGCTGCATTTCCCGTGTTAAAGCACCTTTTTATGAAATCATAATGCTAGGAGATGGCATTCTTTAGACCCTTGGCTAAATAGAAGTTTGCAAGTGTTCTGTGTTTGTTCCCCAAAATGATTTACTTATTTACTTAAAAGGGAGAGAGAGGCATTGATATGTTGTTCCACTTATTTATGCATTCATTGGTTATTTTTTGAATGTATCCTGACCAAGGATTTTTAGGTGTATCTCAAAAATCATTTTTGAGATGTTATTGGTCTGTGAATTCCAAAAGTTTGGGAGCCCCTGATGTAAACAATAGAACATGAGACAGGCAAACAGAAGCTCTACAATTAAATATTTATCTGTTAGGTACTGTCTGTGTATGCCTCAGTCTTCCTTGGGTATAAACTTGGTTCGATGATGTGTACTTCATAATTTATTGTGAAGAATGAGTAAATGAGAAAATGAATGCACCAAGTTTGGCATCTTACTTGCAGTAAGTTCTCAACAAACACTGGATGATGGATGATTGAGTGAAACCTGCATTGACCAGTGGAGGGGGAGATATTCAAACCTGATTTAGGTCATATGTTCATCTTAAAAATTGATATTGAGACAAAAGGGCTGTCTTGCTTTACAAAATTGCTTCCTGTGAATTCTCCACCCTGGCCAGGTCTCCAGATGGCAGACTTTCTTCTCTCTGGGATGGGAACTTGCCTAGATGGAATCAAAGGGAGCTGATTCAGAGGTCACACTCTTTACCCTGTGTTTAGACACCCCCCCCCCATACACGAGTGCAACTTTGTCCTTCTGTTTAGTGTAGATATGGTCTCCTAGGGCACCTTCTGCTCTACTCAGAGGCAGATTTGTTCTGTGGAATCCTGACCTGGTGATAGGCCCCTGAGAAGGAACACTGTCAGGTTTTTTGTCCCAAGGTTTCCTGGTGGACAGACTAGAGGAGGAAGAGGTGCACAGGAGCAAACCCTATTGGGTGTAGATATATGGAGAGGACAAATCAACTACTCAGTTTTGACCAAAACCTTTGATTGTTCTTCCTTGAACACAGCCACACGTGGATGGAGGCAGAGAGATGCCCTTGTTTGGGGGTTTCCCAGTCTGATTAAAACAGCCCAAGACCAATCCAGAGAGTTGTAATCAAGAGTCAAAGTAAGCTTCAGAAGCTCAAAGCAATGGTTTGCCCGAGTATGATTAAGGTAGACTTCCTGGAAGAAGTGTAAAGTGAAGTAGGTTTTCTAGGCAGCACTGTGTGTGTGTTTGTGTGTGTGTGTGTTTCTTATGGGGAAAACAGTGAGTAGAACAACCTGGCAGGAGTGAGGCCTGCTGCAATCTCTCAGTGAGGTAAATAAGATATTGCCAGAGATAGAGCTAGGGTAAGGGTCCATCTTAGGGACCCACTAAGCTGTTGCCCTAAGCTGGCCCTAGAATAAAGTCTGCTGTCTTCATGAAAGGAGAGTATTGAGTCCTTCTGATCCCTTTCTCCCAACACCCTTATGCCCAGACTGGCTGCAAAAACTACTGGGAACCACATGCCCACCCTCCCCCAATGGCATTAGGGGACCAATGAAAGAAAGCCCAGTTTCTATCTGGGCTTGCCATCTGCTTTTTCTTAATTCTGCCTGGTTTCTTTAGGATCTGGGAGTGTGAGCTACTGTATTATCCTTTCTCTACCAACTGCCTCTTTGCAGGACCCCACCTGTGAGTGCTGGGAGCCCAGCAGAGCCCAAAGCCCTTTCATCTCCAGGCCAGCCCTGGCTCCACTGCCCTTGATCTCTCCACACTCCCCATCCTGCACTCCTGGCTGTTCCCTCAGGACTCTGCCAAGGCAATGACTGGGACATCATGCCCCTCTCCTCCCGGGGAGGCAGAAGAAAGATGTGCTGACAGCTCAGCACGGTCTGGACTATGTCTCTATGTCCTGCTGGGGCTCCAGGATGTCTGGGCCACCTGTACTTGGAGCCAGGCTAGAGAGTGAGGCACTTAGGGTAGAGGGAGGCCCCCAAGGTGCTGGCTGAGCAGAGCTGCCAAGGAGTAAGTACCAGAGACTCCTCTGTCCCAGTCTGGAATTTACCATATATCAGGGCTGAAGTGAGTTTAGACAGGGGCCCCAAGGGTGGTTTCTACAGCCTAGGCTGGAGGTGTTAGTGAGGGGAAGGGAGAGATAGGATGGCCTGGGAGAGGTGAAGAGGCTTGGCAAATGGGCAAGGGCAGGGGGTGGAGGGAGGCTAGTGAGGAGAGCAGGGCAGATGGGCTTTCCCAAGAAGTGGCCCAGGAGGTGGATTTGGCTCACAGCCTTCCCCACACACACCGTGGGCCCTCTCCTGAACCTGGCTCATGCGTGCTCTTCTCCCTGCTGTGCTCTCGTCCTCTTTCCCCCTTATCTACATTTTCTTCTTCACCCAGTTTCACATCATTCCTCTTATTCAATCATTCACCCCTTTATTTATTTAGTCAACTTGTTTAGCATCTACTAGATGATGGCGTAATATCCAGCCCCTAATCTCCAGGCACCTCAAAGCTGCAGCAAGAATAAGAAACAGAAACTCACATAAGGAAGCCAGGGACATGTGTCATGTGATATGGACAAGTGGCTGGAGAGCAAAGGAAGGGGGAGGAAGAGCATAGAGGAGAGAAGCAGGGGAGATGATCATGTTTGAATTGGCCTTTGAAGAAGGCAAGTGTGATTTGGAAAAGTGGAGAAAGAGAGGTAGGGCACGCCAGGCAATGGGCACAGTGTAGCCAAAGAATGCATGCACTGGGGTGGGTGAGCTGGCTAGGGGACTGCAGCCATGGTGGGATGGTTCTGGAGGCAAAGGGGAGTGACTAGAACTGATTTTAAGACAAGTCAAGACTTGGAGGACAACCATCAGATTGTACCCTGGGAGCCCAGTCCTGTGCTCAGCTCTACAGTGAGTGTGCAACAAAACAAGACACAGTTCCTGCTCTTGGAATCTCACAGTGGGGTCAAGGAGATCAAAGAAATACCACAAAATCATTCAGTCATCCTGCCAGAGGTGAGGGTCTGGACCACTGACCTTAGGGTGCACATGGAGTGAGCACAGCCAGGATCCACTGGCCGGTTTCTTTTGTAAAGTGCCACGGCACAGCCTCCCTCTCACAAACCCTGCACATCAGGATAACCTGCTATTACATGAGCCTTCTGCTGGATGCCTTCCAGAGAGAGAGAGACAGTTCTGCTGTGTAATGAGAGCTGTGCCCCACAGGCCACTCTTCAGAGTCAAGAGCAAAGGCAGAGGCAGAGGCAGGGAGAGGCTATGACAGATGCTGTGACAGAGTGTACAAAAGGAGGTTGTGACAGGGACTGTGACAGGGTCTGTGATAGAGGCTGTGATAGAGACTGTGACGGGCTCTGACAGGTACTGTGATAGAGGCTGGAATAGAGACTGATAGAACTGTGACAGACATTGTGATAGGGGCTATGATAGGGAAAATGAAGGGGCTATACAGGGGTTGTCACAGAGGTTGTGACAGAGATTGGAACAGAAATGTGACTAAGTCTGGACCCACAATCAGAGTTGGGGCCAACAGCTTCTGAGGCCAGGCCCTCACTCCCACAGTCCACAGCGCAGTTGGCGGCGACAGCAGCAACACAGCAAGCACAGGCCCAACCAGGCCCAGGCATTTGTGGAACCGCCAACAGGCTGAAGCTGCCACAGGAAGAGAGTGAGAGCAAGGTCAGTGAGGCTGTTTCCTACCTGCTGTGCCATGAGTTTGTGTCTGTCCATGGAGAGTTCCTGAGCCTCCGTTTCCTTGAAAATACCTGCATTGAGGAGCTTTCAGGTGGCAGAGTGAGGGAAATGGACTGACCAACAGTCCCTGTGAGACTCCTAGGTATTGCAAAGGGTCCCTGAATTTCCAGTCTCCCCAAGCACAACCTGCAGACTGACTAAGGAACACCCATTCCATATACACAAACAACCATTTCCCTCATGTGTGGGTGTTGGTGAGCTGAATAAAACACCAATTTGTTTTGAAATATAACTGAATTCATATCATGATAGTTAACATTTGTGGAGAGCTATCTCTATACCAGCACCATGCCAAATGCCAAGCACGGATTAACTCATACAATCCTTGCTGAACCTGGCAGGTAAGTGGTATTATCCCCATTTTACAGATGACTAAATTGAGGTTGACTAACTTGCCCAAGCTCCCACAATTCGTAGGCAGTTAAGTCTGATGCAGTCTCTGACCTTCACTCACCAACAACAGCTTTTTCAATCACAGTAGATATCAAGTCAGATATAATTTGGAAGTCTCAGAGATGTTCTCATTAAAAAAAAGGTCCTTATACTGGAATGGCTGGCCCTACTGGGAAGCATTCCTTCAGCCCACTGGAATTTTTGGAACTTATCTACCCTCTGTCCCCTACCCAGGGCACCAGGCTGGGTACTAGGAATTGGGGTAAGTAGGGCATGATTTTCTGCCCAAGGAGAGCACAGAATAGTTATAATGATTTCAATGGCCATGGTTGTCATTGCACCTTTTGGTTAGGCTCTCACTAACCAAGGTGGATTATAAAAAGTTCTGGTCAAGCAATCCTGTCCTCCTCTCTCACTGTGCTTGCCCTGAGCCTATTCTGATGGCCTCACTCCCTTGTCTTATCACCCTTCTTGAGTCACATTTAGAAGGAAGATTCTCTGCCAGGCTCCTTGAGAAGACAGGACCCCTTGGTCTCTTCACAGAAGGCCCCCTCTTACGCTGTGCTTGAGGGATGGCTCCTCATTCTCCCACACTCCCCCATGGTTAGGAAGTGAGGTGTCTATACTCTATAGCTTCTCTCAGATCATTGCTTCTCTACCACCCATAAAACTCCTCTGAGATTTTCACAGTCATCATCTCATGGCTGTCACACAGATTGTACCCACCTGGCTTCCTCTCCATGTAAGTCCTAGAGAGGGCTTTATATGAACCTTGGCCCTGACTGGTTTAGGAAACCTTCTTCTTAACTTCAGCCACCCACTCCCATGGCCATCACTTAGCACTGCTCCATCTCTACAAGCTCATATTTGGGCTTAGTCTGACTCCAGCTGTCACTTTCCCCACCCCACCTTCCCTTTACTCTTGCTCTTCCAGGGGAGAACAAGCTCTTATCCAAAAAAGTTCCTCCTTGAACCCCCTCCTTTCTGTGCTTCCCATTACATCTAATCTTTTTGAAAGTCTGTGTTTCACTGCCTTCCTTTCTCAACTCCCACTCATTCCTCAGCCCAGTTATCAGGCTTCACTCCCATCATGTCTTTCATTCCTTTCCTTCCTTGGTCTATGAGAATCATGTGATGTAGAGAATGGCTCTAGTGTTAAACCTCGGATTGACCTATGGCAGAGCCACAAACAAGTCCCAGTTTAGAGGAGAGAGCCTCCACTTAGCAAAATTAAGCTTGACCTTATGGCCACCCCTAGGTAGCTAATGGGCTGTGATACCTGCAGCAAGTGCTGCCAAAACAAGAGAAACTCTCAAGAACATAAAACTATGTTGACCACTACCTTGTTTTTCTCTGACTATAAAATAAAGCCTCAGCTTGCTGACTGGATCCTTCTCTGTGACCTCATCCAGCCACAGGAGATCCACCAAGCCCCAACTATATTCTCTTTTTCTGTCTTTTCTTAAATCCTTTGCTGCCCCCCACCCCAGGCTCACCAAACCCTTGCCTGTGCTGGCATAGCACAATGTGATACTGCTGACCTCTTCCCTCTTCTTGAAACACCCTCTTCCCTTGATTTTAGGGATACACACTCTTTTGATTTTCATTCTATATCTCTGGCCAGTCCTCATTTTTCTTGGTGTGAGGAAGAGGGCCTCCTCACCTACTGGCATTATTCCTGATTCTGTTGTATGCCTATTTTCTCTTATGTGATCTTTCTCCCTGGCCACTCTCACCCAGGCCCTTGACTTCATTTCCCATCCATGCCTCAGTCAGACCTCTCCCCTGGGCTCCAGGCCTGTTTTTTCAGTGGCCTCTTACAACCACCTCACACACTACATGCTTTTCTCCAAAAACCCTGTTTTTCCCACTTAATAAATGACAACAACATCCTTCCAGTGGCTGGAGCCAGAAATATGGGCATCACTCCTAACTCCTTCTCCCACCCCACCTCTCACATCCAATCATGTCAAAAGTTTTGCTATTTCTCCTTCAAAAATACCTCTCAAATATGTCTACTTTAGGCCATATCTACTTACACAACTCCAGATTATTTCTTGCCTAAGCTATGGCAGCAGCCTCCTAACTGGCCCTTCTGCCTCCAGCTTTACCTTCCTAGAATCCATTATTCATCATGCTTCCAAATGGATAATGGATCTCCAAAATGTAAATTGGGCCATGTCTGCTTAAGACTTTTCAGTGACTTCCATTGATCTTAGAATAAAGCCCAAACTCCCTAACCTGGCAAATAAGCTGCTTTATAGGCTGGCCACCATTACTTCCTCAGTCTTCCCTCTCACCAGTGCCCCCCCTTACTCTGGCACTCTATTCTCATGCATTTGGTTAGGCTT
This sequence comes from Murina feae, assembly GCA_004026665.1. NCBI lineage: Eukaryota > Metazoa > Chordata > Mammalia > Chiroptera > Vespertilionidae > Murina > Murina feae. Next base: position 43,530 of record PVJC01001677.1, on the reverse strand, counting down.
TCTACTTGTGGCTATATTCCCAGGTTGCCTCTTGGATATCAGCCTGAACCTATGGCCAGTATTCATCTCTCTCCAGCCTTGACTGAGCCCAGCATATTGATAAAGGAGCAGCAGTGGTGATGATAGAAGAGGGACAGGATGATGAATGTGAAGATGCTGCTGCTATCAGTTCTTGGTAGAAAGACAGACAAAGTTAGCCCTGAGACAGTAGAAGAGGAGTTCCAGTTAGTTGGTGACTATCTCAGTGATTGGCTGGTGGGGCTACTAGGACCTGCTCAGAGGGTCTAAATAAATAGGCTGTGCCCCCAGGACTGGTAGCCTAATCCCAATTTTGCAACACTTGGTTTGTCCGGCGGGGGCACTGACACTACTGGTATGGATAATATCCTTCACCAATATCAGCATTTACTTGCATCTATAAATATGAATGGAAGCTATTTGCCTAAACTAGGAAGGTGGTTGGAGGCTAGGAAGAAAGGAGAAAGCAGTCTGGAAGATAATGAAAAGGCATCAGCCCCTGGGGCAGTCTGAGTCATTATCTGCAAAAATCCCTGGAACCTGTGAATGTTTATTTCACATGACAAAAGATATTTTGCAGATGTGATTAAGGATCTTAAAAATGGAGAGATAAATTTGGATTATTTGAGTAGGCCTTAAAGGGAATCATTAGTGTCCTTATAAGAGAGAGGCAGAAGATTTGACCCAGGACCAGAAGGCAGTGTAACCATCGAAGCTTGAGGCCATGCTGCTAGCTTTGAGGATGGGTGAAGAGGCCATGTGCCAAGAAACACGAAGAATGCAGCACTATTGGCTGGATAAGGCAAGGAAACTAATTCTTTCCTAGAGGCTGGGGAAGGAGCACAGTCTGCCAACATCTTGATTTCAGTCCAGTGAGACTAATTTCAGACTTCTGGCCTCCAGAACTGTATGAGAATAAATATGTATTGTGTTAAGCCAACAGTTTTGTAATTTGTTATAGCAGCAATAGAAAACTAATACAGTCCCTTTGCGCCTTCCTCTGTCTTCCTCTTGAGTTGGGTTAATCCCAAGTGTTAGTAGTGTAAGAAACATGCCTCAGATTTATCTTTATAGAAAAGAAACAGCATGTGGCCAGGCAGCTGCTGCTGAATTTCCCCAGAGCAAACAGGATGTGGGGGTGGGGAGAGAGGATGAGGTGGCTGATAGCACATGTCCTAGGAAGGTTCTCCTAGACAAAGGGAGGTGGAGGCATCTAGAGAAGGCCCTAGCCCATTTTTTTAAATGACCCAATGGGAGATCGCAAGACCTAGGTGACCTATTAGGAAATAAGTGATCTAATAGTACTCAGCTAATGAGGAACTGGACGAGGGTCTAAATAAATAGGCTATGCTCCTTGCCCTCCCTGTGATCCTGTAAATGGGTGCCCTCTTTCAAGAGTGTTAGTAAAAGTCTCATTTTCACCATGCTTCTGTTTCCTAGTTTGTCACTTGAAATTTGGACAGGTGAGCCATTTCTCACAGTGGGGAGGCTGGACACTGGGCAATACATAGGATCACTTCCTCACCAACACTTGGGGACCAGTGACCTCTGGTTCCAGGGAATGGTGGCTTTAGGAACACTGGAAGAGGCACCATTTGAGAGCAGTAGTCACACACTATCAAAGTGGCTTTGCTGGCAGTAGAGACTGAAGTAGGACAGGAGAGGAAGAATTGCAGAGGAAGAATTGCCATATGGGGATTGCAGTGGGGTGAGGCTTCAGCATATGTGGGCTGCCTTTGTGGAACTCCCGAAATACTGTGGCAGAGGAGGAAGAGGGCAGAGGTCTTAGAGGTGCAAGAAGAGAAACAGCAGGAACTTGGGGAAATGGATGTTAATGGAATTTTATTTATAGTCCCAGGCTCGAAGGTTCTGATAACATTTGTGTTAGGTTGCTCTTCTAGCTGACTACTCCCTTCCTATCTTACACAAGGTGGTTGGTTAAGCAAATAATGATTTCCAAACTCTTTTCATCCCTTTCCCCCATTTTCATTTAGTTTTATCTTTTTCTTAATGGAGTTGAAGGAGCACTTTTTGTATTAGAAAGAGTATTCCTTTTTCTATCATTTATTGCTACACATACTCCCCTTACTCCCCCTGTTTATTACTGCGATTTTATTGTGCAGTATTTGCCATGCAGAAATTTTCATTTTTATGCAGTGAAGTACACCAACCTTTTCTTTAATGATTTCTAACCTAGATATCACACTTAAGAGCTCTTTCCCACCCCAAGAAATATTCACTTACATTTTCATGTCTATAAATACATTTGCATATACAGATATATATTACATCTTTCCCCTATTAATTAGAAATGCCTCTTTCCACATACACCACATTTATATATATATATATATATATATATATATATATATATATATATATATGCAAATATATCTGCATTCTATATCTGTTTGATTTGCTTCCCCATTCCTGTTCGTAATCTACTTCTCTCCTCCAAATTACTGCAAATGTACTATAACCTGTTTAAAAAAGAGAGAAAAGAAACTCTTTCTACTGCTTATCTCTTTCAGAATTATCCTAGTTAATTCTCCCCAGATTAACTACAAAATCATTTTATTGTGTTAAAAATCATGTTGGTATTTTGAGTAGGACCATGTTGAATTTATAAATTAATTAAGGAGAGATAGATACTTTTACATCATGGTGCCTTCCCCTCCAAGAAGATGGTCTGCCTATATTTAAATCTTTTGCATCTGAGGAGAATCCTGCCATGGTTTCAGCCCTGGTACAGCCTTTTCTCTCATTTTTGCTTGTTCTTTTCTTTTCTTTTCTTTTCTTTTCTTTTCTTTTCTTTTCTTTTCTTTTCTTTTCTTTCCTTTCCTTTCCTTTCCTTTCCTTTCCTTCCCTTTCCCTTTCCCTTTTCCTTTCCTTTCCTTTCCTTTCCTTTCCTTTCCTTTCCTTTCCTTTCCTTTCCTTTCCTTTCCTTTCCTTTCCTTTCCTTTCCTTTTCATTTCTGTCAAGTTTTGGGAGGGTATTTTGTAAACCTACATTTAAGGCACCATGATTTCCAAAAGTCTTCAGATTTGCACTGAATTGAGGGTGAAGACGGGGTGATGAGCTAAATCCAGGGTGTGGGTGAAATTCTGAAGAGTAAATGCTAAATGAAAGGAACAGAACCTTGCAAAATCCAACATTAATGAAAAAGTGGATGTGGTGGATGTGGATGGGAGAGTACAAAGAAGAGATAGGTAAAACCAGCAGCGAGGTGTCAAGTAAGTCAGAGGAAGAAAGCTCAGCAATGGCCATCCAGGGAGCCCAGTATTACTGGGGTTTTGTGGAAGATGACTGTAATAGAGGTATGGACTGTGTTGGTTGTGACAGGTTAGTAGTAATGTTTAAACTGGGACCCTCGAAGAAGACTCTGGGACAAGAGGGATAAACTATAATTATTCTTGGTAAACTGGGACACATGGTGACCCCAATTGGTGATCTCTGAGAAAGTGGTCTCAGTGGGTGATGGCCAAGATGTCCATGTAGTGTGGAATGAGGAGTCAAGACAGTGAAAATATAATGTTCTTTTTATGAGTTTAGCCAGAAGTTAAGAAGAGAGTGGGTTCATAGCTGAAAGGAAATTTAAGATCAAAGGAGCTTTATTTGCATGTTTGTTTTCTAGAGAAATTTGTCTGTTGGGGGAGAAAAAGCACTTAACAAAAATAGAGGGATTGAAGATGCAGGATGTAGAGGGGATTATTACTAAAGTGAGGAGATGAAGGAAGAAATATCAGCTAGTCATGGAAGACACAGTGTTAGCCTGGAAGGGAAGGAAGGACAGTTCTTGATATGAAAGACAAATAAAAGAACACAGGATAAACTTGCAAAAAGCTGAATTACAGGGAAGGAGTCTGAAATAACTAATTCAACTTCTCAAGAATGGTTGCTGAGAAGGAGGTAGGCAAATCTGTATGTGACAAAGAGCCTCCAAAAGGAAAGGATTGGAAACACTTGACCCCCCTCTTTTTTTTTGGGGGGGGGGTCATGGTTACATCCTCTCTGATGGATTGAGATGGTTCTGAATGATGTCCACTGGTGGGAGGTACCTAGACAGATTGTCCAAACTCAGTGCCAAGTCCTAAGCTGGCAGAATTCTGGCTGGTGTGTGTCTGGGGCTGAAGCCACCCTGATCCTAGGCACTTTGGCACGTTGGAATCTTCTTCTACTGGAGAAATTGCTTAGACATCTGGACCAGTGAAGACATCACTGTGTTGATGAACAAAGATGCTAAGACTGTGTAGAACCAGGTTCTATCTACAGGGACACCTTGGATGGCTACAGAAGCCAAGCTAATCAGAAGCTCCAGTGCTCTTGTCTCCTGGCTTTGGATGAACCAGTCCTTTTGAGGAACTCCTTGATGTTCTTGGACAATTCAGGGTGGAAGAAGAACCCAAGATAGAAATAGTATATTTTTTTTCATTTGGATTGGCTTGAGTGGTTAATACGGAATTTATCTTATTTATATCCCAACTTAATAAAGCAAGTTTATTTCATAAAATAGTATGTAACCATTCAAAATAATATTGGAAAACATAATAAATAAATTTAATGACATGAAAAAAATATTCAGGATGTATTAATTTAAAACTAGTATAAACATGACAATCTGATTTTTTAAAAGAATATGTAATATGTCTCTGGATAGCCAGATATAAGAATATATATCAGCTAACAGTGACTATTTCTGGGTGGTGGAATGAGGAAATAAAGGTGATTTTTCTTTTCACTTACCTTTATTTTCCATGAGGTGCTTTATTGCATTTTTTAGTAAGTTATTTTTTTAAAGGCTTGCCAAGTAGCCATGGGACCCCAGCTGGGGCCACTGCATGAGCCTGGATATGCTCTCTTCAGCTGCACACAATAGTTTCTCTTTCCAAAGGGAAAATGACCTGGCCAAATTTAGCAATGCACCTCGCCCAGTGCTGCTCTGAGGGACACATCTAGGCAGAGCTTACACTCCATATCTGGGGCTCCACAGACAGCCCACCATCCTTGAGCTGGAACCTTCAATCCAGGTGACATAAAGGGAACTTCCCCTTCTCTTGTCCCTGCAGACAACTATTCGGAGCCAATATGGATCCAAGACCAAAGGGAGAAGTGAGGCTTTAGGAGACTAAAATATCCAAAGGATTCTTGGAAGGAATGGACTGCTGTTTACTGTGGCTGTGATTTTGGTTTTATGAATGTCATGCTTACCAAGCACTACACAAAGCTGTGGTTGAACTAACAGACTGTGGGCAGAGGAATGAGGACACTGCTAATCAGATGGTTCCTCAGCTATGTGGGGGAAGGCACATTGCCAAACCAGAACCCAGAACTTAGAGGGAAGGCCCTTTCAATGCTAGTCAGTCTTTGATGAGTTCTCTACAACATCCAATCTTAAGTTGGATGGTGAGCACATACATCCTGGCCTGGGTTGTTGGTCCTTCCTTCATTTATCTGTTAGTCTAACTCAGGAAAAGCCCTTGAGGCAATTTCTGAGCTCAAAGACCTTGTTCTAGGTCAGCCCTATTGGAGAGGAGCCCCCCAATGACACTTTCTACCTACATTGGGCTGGTGTGTGTCAAGCCATAGTGGGTGGACATGAGTGGGTCTCCAGTGGGCCATGAGGAAAAGTCTGAATGCTACCTGGCCCTCTGCTCTTTCCAGACACTGAGCTTTTTTTGTTGTTGTAAATCTTCATCCAAGGATATTTTTCCACTGATTTTCAGACAGGGTAGGAGGAAGGGAGGGAGGGGAGAAAAGAGGGAGGGAGAGAGAAATATCGATGTGAGATGATACATCGATTGGTTGCCTCCCGCACATGCCCTGATCAGGGTCAGGTATAAAACCTACAACCCAGGTTCATGCCCTTGACCAGGAATTGAACCTGTGACCCTTTGGTGCATTGGGTGATGCTCTAACCACTGAACAATGCTAGCAGTTCTTGGTGAGCATGGCATCCATATAACCAGAATCACAGCCACAGTAAACAGCAATCCATTCCTTCCAAGAATCCCTTGGATATTTTAGTCTCCTAAAGCCTTGCCTCTCCCTTTGGTCTTGGATTCATATGGGCCCAAATAGTTGTCTGCAGGGACAAGAAAAGGGGAAGTTCCATTTATGTCACCTGGATTGAAGGTTCCAGCTCAAGGATGGTGGGCTGTCTGTGGAGCCCCAGATACGGAGTGTGAGCTCTGCCTGGTTGTGTTCCATTGGTGACTTCAGAGCAGCACTAGGCGAGGTGCATTGCTAAATTCTTCTTCTTTCTCCTCTTCTTAAAGAATACCCTTCAACATTTCATGTAATACTGGTTTGGTGGTGATTAATTCCTTTAGCTTTTCCTTGTTTGTGAAGCTCTTTATCTGACCTTTAGTTCTAAATGAGAGCTTTGCTGGGTAGAGTAATCTTAGTTGTAGGTCCTTGCTATTCATCACTTTGAGTGTTTCTTGCCATGGTCTGCAAAGTTTCTGTTGAGAAATTAGCTGACAGTCATATGGGCACTCCCTTGTATGTAACTAACTGCTTTTCTCTTGATATTTTTAAGATTCTCTCTTTGTCTTTAGCCCTTGGCATTTTAATTATGATTTGTCTTCATATGGGCCTCTTTGGGTTCCTCTTGTTTGGGAATCTCTGCACTGCCTGGACATATAAGTCTATTTCTTTCACAGGTAGGGGAAGTTTTCTGTCATTATTTCTTCAAATAGATTTTCAATATCTTGCTCTCTCTTCTCCTTCTGGCTCCCTGATAATGCAAATGTTGGTAAGCTTGAAGTTGTCCCAGAAGCTCCTTACACTATATTTTTGGATTCTTTTTGCTCTTCTAATTGGGTATTTTTTGCTTCCTCATATTCCACATTGTTTATTTGATTCTTGGACTCCTCTACTCTACTGTTGAATCCCTGTAAATTATTCTTTATTTCAGTTAATTTATCCTTAATTTCTAACTGTCCTTTTTCATGTCTTTGAATTTCTCACTAAGATCCTTGAAAGTCTCATGAAGATCCTTGAATAACCTTATAGCCATGGTTTTGAACTCTGTATACAGTAGTTTGCTTCCTCTTTTTTTTCATTTGTGACATGTTTCTTTGTCTCTGAATTTTGGCTGCTTCCTTGTGTTGTTTCTATGTATTAGGTAGAGTGTCTCTGTATCCTGGAGTTGGTAGAGTGGCCTTGTATAGTAGGTATTCTGTAAGACCCTGTGGCTCAGCCTCCCCAGTAACTTGAGCTGGGAACTCTAAGTGTGTCTCTGTGTGGGCTGTGTACACAGTTTTGTAGTTGAGCCTTGATTGCTATTGGTGTCACTGGGAGAAGTTGACCTCCAGGCCAATTGGCTTTGAGGACTAGCTGCAACTACAGTGGGAGAGCTGCTATGCAGGAAACACCCCTATGGAGCTGTATTTGCTTCAATGGGGCTTTGATGCTCACTGAGTCTGCCCCTTGAGTGTGTTGCTTGTGGATGTGTAGAGTTATAATCCGCTATGGTTAAGGTGACCAGAGAGTCCCACTTTTGGCGGGACAGTCCTGATTTTTAACAGTCTGTCCCACGTCCTGCGGCATTTTTAAAAAGTCCCCATTACTCTTTGTAATATTTTAAGTAATAATAAAAAAAAAGAAAAAAAAGAACTCCTCCCCCACACCTCCACAGTCAATGGTGTACCACTTTAAATCTGGTCACCTTAGCTATGGTCCAGAGGGTGCACTGGCTCTAGGGCCTCATGGAGGTGCAGTCAGCCACTGCTTGGAGCTACTCAGCAGCCACTATTTGTATTGGGCTTGGAGGTCCCAGACAAGGCCCAGCTGTGAAGCAAGACAGGCTTGTGCTAGTGTAGTGTCTTGGGCCTTTTAGTGATAGGTTTTGGGCACAGTGCTCCAGCTGCAGACTGTTTGAGAGAGTTTAGGAAAGTGTGAAGCCTGAGCAAGGAAAAGCTATTTATATGCAAAAGCTGCTGCAAACAGGTTGAGTGGGGCTGCAAATTAGATGGAGCAGGGTCTCAAGGAATCACTGAATGGAACAAACAGATATAGCTGCCAGCACAGGAACAATGACCACTGTGAGCACCTCTGTCTGGGGTAAAGCCTCCCTGAGTTCCTGTCCCAATGCCAGACAATTGGTTCCTCCTCGTATTGGATCCTCTAAAGCCTCGCCCTGGCACTGGGACTCAGAGGAAGCAGGTCCTTGTAAGTTCAGTTCATGCACCAATCCTTTAAAAGGAACTCCTGGGTCTCCAGGGGCCTCTGTGTCACTCAGTCCCCATTCCTGATGGTTTTTTACAAGTCCGTAGTTATGGGGACTTCTCTTCCCAGCTCTGGAACCCTGGGCTGGGTTCTAGTGTGGGGCTGAGATCCCTTGCTCCTCACAGCAGCCTCTGCAGAGATGGTCTCTCTCCTGATTAATAAAACGGCACATGTAGGTGATGGTTCAGCTCATTCTATGCCCCCTCCCCTTCTACCAGTTTCAATGTGCTTTCTTCTTTACTTCTCTGGTTGTAGGACTTCCATTCAGTCAGCTTTCAGGTGCTTCTGAATGATGGTTATTCTGTATTTTAGTTGTGATTTTTATGTGGTTGTGGAAAGTGGCGAGTACAGGTGTTTACTGTTAGGGTCACCAAAGGAGGAATGCAAAGGCCAAAGTGGTAAGGGATTATAAGTTTATTAGGTTATCTGGATACCAGAAGGGCTGAGCCCCAAAATGGTACCAGCACACAGGGAGGGGGAGTCAGAGGTTTTAAAGGACTCTAAGGGGGCTTTTTCTGGGTGGAGAATTCTCTGTGCATGTCCAGATCTTAGGAAGGTCCACAGGGGAGAGATAATGGAGTGGAATGTGGTCTTAGCAAGTGGAATGTGGTCTAAGTGAAAGGAAATGTCCGTTCTGAAGTGGCCTAAAGGTCAGTTCCCAGGGGAGGGGTATCAATTCAATTATTTGATCAGACCTAACATTTACCTATTATCCCTGAATAAGATGTCAGCACCTGCTCCATGGGAAGCTCATTAGGCAGCCAGACTTCTTTGCTCAGCACAGCAGGGCCATCCCTCCCAGGAGAGGCACCTTTGCTGAACAGCAGCAGGAGTAAAGTGAGGTCCTGCCCCACCTCCATGCCTTTTTGAAGATTCCATGCCATCTCCTGTACCTACTAGCTCTCTCTGAGCTTCCAACAAAGACAATGAAGGAAGCACAGGATTCATCTCTGACTTATATCTATAGGTGTTCAATAAATATTTGTTGAATGAATAAACGACGGGGGGAGTGAATCAATCAATGACCTAATTTGTGGACATAGAGGCCTTACATGGGTGGATGAAGAGATAGACCCTTTTTAGATTAGAAACATGTAGATAAAAATATCTTTGGTGCTTGGCCAATAGAAAAAAAGAAAGGCTAAGATGCCAAGGTTTGACTGCAATACAAAAATGCTAAGTATTAATTATTTTTATGTATTAATCATGATGCTTTACTTTTTATTTATTTATTTTTAATCTTCATCCAAGGACATGTTTTTATTGATTTGAGGGAGAGAGAGAGAGAGATCGATGTGAGAGTTGCCTTCCGTATGCACTCTGACCAATGATCAAACCCTCAACTTAGGTGTTTGCCCTGATCAGGAATTAGGCCTGCTGCCTTTTGGTGTACAGGATGATGCTCCAACCAACTGAGCCACACCAGCCAGAGCTAATCATGATATGTTAAAAACTGTGCTCAGCCAGTGTGGTGCAGTGGTTGAGTGTCAACCTGTGAAACAGGAAGTCACAGTTGAATTCCATTCAGGGAACATGCCCTGGTTGTGGGCTGATCCCCAGTGTAGGGTGTGCAGGAGGCAGCCAGTCAATGATGCTCTAATCATTGATGTTTCTATCTCTCTCCCTTCCTCTCTTAAATCAATAAAAAAATATTTTAAAATAGATAAAAACTTGGTCCTTGGCACTGAAACCACAGATTATCAAGTCCAATAAAGCCCAAGTTTCACTTAAGAAAACTGAGGCCCGGAAAGAGAAGGGAGTGTACAAATTCCATTAGGATGGTGGAATTAAAGTAGGATCGGCTATCTTGACTCCCAGTCCTGCATGCCGGTGTGGCTGGAGACCTGGGGGGGTGAGGAAGTTTCTCTTATGAATAAATATTAGTTGGGCACCTACTAAATATTGCATACCTACTACATGCCAAGCAAGTTGTGAAGTACTCATACCATAATGGTGAACACTGTCTTGGCAAGACAGGAAACAGGCAATTACAATAAAGAAAGAGCACCCAGCTTTGAGAACCCAGGGTCAGGTGGGGGAGCTTGCAATGGGGAGCAGACACTCCACACACTCCACTTAGAGCCTTTCCAGGGGCAACCCCCAGCATTCTCACACCACTCTATCTCCTGCCTGCCTGCAAGCACTCAGCTCCAGGGACCCAGGCACTCTGATAAGAGTCACACCTTGGAGGCTAAGGGGATAGATAAGCAGGGCAGGCTGCTCAGACAGAGGGTGCCTCAGGTAGCAGTGTTCAAGCTCCAGCGAGAGGCCCTAAGAAGAAAAGATTCTGCTATCCTGTTTGAGGAGATGTGGAGAGATGGTGTGCATCCCATGATACAGGCCTGAGCTCCAGGATCCTTCCCAGCAGGCCCTTGTACTGCCAGGCAACGAAATTAGATTCTGCTTTCAACTTATAATCTGTCTTGTTTTGAGGCCAAAGCTTCCTTGTCTCTCTGCTCTGTGTTTTCACCTCTCTCATCAGTTCACCCTGAGCCACTTCTTCCATTCTTCTTCATTTGGAAAGTTCTTGAAAGTCAATCTCTTCTGGAGAAGTTCAGAGGCAGAGGCAGAGACAGAGAAGGAGATAGAGGACTACCCATGATCATCCTCCCCTCCTTCCTCCTTCTCCTCCTCTCCCTTGGACTAACAGGAGGCTAACCTAGACAGGGGCTTCTATATCACTCAGAGGTCCCTCAAGACAGAGAAGGTATATTCACACTATGCCATGGAGGAAGCTTAATAAAGAGTGTCTATACAGGGACACCAACAAGAGACAGTGCAGCTACCCCATAGAGAAATAGTGGGAAGCAGCTTCTACCTCTGGGCTAAAGGAGGAAATGGAAGGAACAGTTACTGGAACGTGAGTAAGGAGCGCTCCAGAGAGGGCCACCTAATAGAAACTGTGGCCCTTCATAGAGGAATAGAGCCCACCTTCAGTGGCCTGGCTGGCAGAATATCACAGAACAAATGCTATGACCTCTTTCTTCCTGCCCTAGTCTTTTGTGATGTCCTCAATGGCCAAATCCAACCAGAGGCCAGAGGGCACGGAAACCCATTGATGCAGTCCATAAAGATCAGCTTCCGGGCACAGAGTAGGGTGGAGAAGTGTAGACAGTGGATCTAGAGGGCCAAACTGAAGATATCCAGCTCATCTGACCATGTGCAGGGTACCGTGCTGAAGTAATGACCATGACAACTCTAGGAGGCAGGCATTGTTATCATCCCCATTTTAGAGAGAAAGAATCTGAAGCTCCAAGAAGTTAAGGAACTTACCCTAACCCTCAGCTAGTACAGATTTGAACCAAGGCAGCCAGACTCCAGGCTCTGGTTATCTATGTCTTTGTTCTGACTCTGTCTCTCCAATATAACTTTCTGCAGTTATTTTTACTGCCTAAGGCAGTAGCTACTAGCATGTGAAATGTGACAAGTATGACTGACTGAGACACTAAGTTTTAAATTTCCTTTAACTTTAATTCATTTTTATTTGAATGGCCAATATGGCTACCCTATTGGACCACACAGATCTAGATCTCACTTTGTGGGTCTTTAATTGTTGGACCCAGGAAGGAAGAAATGCTACCTGTCTTACTCTGCAGCTCACAAAACTTTGAGAAGTGGATTGAATGACAAGGTTATGGGGATGTGAGTTGGGGTAGACATGGGCCGAGAAAACACATGGAGCATTCAACTACCCTCCCCCAGCTCAGGCTTAAGTATCTCTTTAGATACACATTTCCATTCTCACCTGGGCAGAAATAACCACATAGGTAGGAGAGCAAGATGCTGGAGGCACGTCTTAAGGTAAAGGGGCAGAAGATGCTTGGTCACTCTCTCTAGCTAGACATGCTGGTTTAAATAATCATACTGTGGTAGATCCACTTCTCTGAGATTTTATTGCTATTGCTACTTGGCCTGGGGCAGGGCCCTGAGCGCTTTTCAGACTTTTTCATTAGGAGCTCCTAACTACTAGGGTTCTATGCACTGCTCCAAGTGTGTGTGTGTGGCGGGGGAGAGGGGGGGTTGGAGGGGGGAAGGGGACTGTGAAGTCCCTGAAATTGTAAAACATTGCATACTTGCATGGTTGTCTTTGTTTCTAGAAGAAGGTCCATAGGCTCCATCGGGATGCCAAAGGAATCTGTGACAAAAAGACCCTCATCCAGGTCTTTAAAGGAAGAAGTGCCTCCTGCTTGCCTGTCCCTCCCCGCTGAGGTTCCCCTTCCTCCTTTGGGTTTCTTCCCCAGAGCCAGCTGGGGCCCTGGACCTCTTTGCTCACCTGGACGTAGCACCAGGCCTCTGTCAACTGCCCTGTTTAGGAGTGCTGAGCTCATTGCAGAAAGCAGGTCTACACCTGCCCCCTCCAGAAATGGCCGGGCCCTGGAGTGTGGTATGAGCAAAGCCCTCTGAGTCTGTAGGCTTATGGGAGGGAGCATGAGTCCTAGAGCTAAAGAAGACTTGCACTTCATCCCAGATCTGTGCCACTTCGACAACATAATGATCCCCCATGAGACTATATTTCCTCATCTACAAAATGGGGGGAATAATGGTTCTCTGCAGGGATGTCATGAGGATTAACTGAAATAATGGTTATAAAGTGTCAGGCCCTCAATAAATGTTAGCTGTTATCGGGCTTGGATCCAGAAATTTTCTCTAAAGTGTTCCTGGTAGGATGTTTCCCAGCTCTGCCTTGGGAGCTGCCACCTCCTGAGGTGGCCCAGCCGCCATTTGGACAGCTTTGGCTGTGAGAAAGTCCTTATGTCAGCTAGGAAGTCTTTGAATTGAACTGGCAGAAATTCAATTCAAATGACTTACCATCAAAGGGAATTCATTGGCCTAAGAAATTGGGAGGAGTAGGAGTGGATGTGACCTCAAGGGCCCCAGAGAGCCAAACAATGTCATCGTCAAGACTTGCCTTCTCTCCCTCCACAACTCTTGGCTTTGCTTCTCCATGCAATGCAGCCAACAACTTTCACCATATCTTATCACCAGGCTGAACCCAAAAGAGCTTTTTTTCTCCAAGAGACCATATGTAAATTCCCAGGGAAGTATGATCACGGCCCACTCAGTGCCAGTCACTATGGGCAGAGAGATGGGAAATTATGATTGGCTAGGTTTTGTCACAGACCTGAGGATGAGAGATACTGTACTTTGAATGGTAGCCATATTAAAAGCATATAGTGTGTGGGAGGGTAGGGTCCCCAATCAGGGGAAAGCTATCTCTAGAAGCCTAGGGAGAACTAGTGGATGTTCACTACTCGCCCTCCTTACATTGCACCTAATTCTCTGTTCTTCTAACAACCTTCAGTCAGCATCACTCCCAGTTCTGTCCCCCTGGCCTGCAGAGGACAAGTCTGTTTACTCAGTTGAGCCTCAGAGAGATGAAGAGTCAGCATGCTCTCCCCAATCTTCTTTTCTCCAAGCAAAGTTATTCTCATTGTTCAAAGTTGTCCTCCATCTCTGAGTGTATGATGGGTTCCCATCTCAACTCCTTTTCTATTCCTGGGGAGAGGGCAGCAATGTGGTGGAAGTTAGAATGGGGTCAGACTGGAGAAATATCTATTGGAATGCAGGAAAATTATGTGTGTGGGGGGGGGTAGGGGTTTTAGTTTCCCTTAGTGCTGGTCAGTGATCTGGTGTCTCCTTTAGCTACACAAGGGGAGCTGACCATGGAGGAAGGACAAGGAAGGAGGAGAACGTATGTGGGAAGAGGAGGAGGCAAAGACTATGAAGGAGAGAAAATGGAAGCGTGGGAAGAGGAAAAGAGGCGGGGGGGGGTGTGTAGAAGGAAAGGTGATAAGGGATTGACCATGATAATGGAAGAAAACTTAAGTTCTCTAGAAGCTCTAAGTCTGGGGAGCACAGTGAAATACTTTAAAAGATACCCAGCTGTGTGGCTTGGACTGAAGGAGCTCAAAGCTGGAGCCATCCCCCTGGCTGTCCAGGGCAACCTTCCTGGAAGAGGAGGCCTTGAAAGAAGAAGAGGATTATTAAAAAGCCTGGATCTGGGAGTTGGTTGCAAAAAGCACAAAACCACCTCTGATTGCCCATCTGGAAAGTAGTGGACAGGATAGCAAAGGAGGGGCTTCTGCTCTCCTCCCTACGCTTCCTTTCCCAGGTGGACTGTTCCGCAGAGGCCACTCCCAGGCTAATGAGGACTTTTCCTGAAGTTTAAAACCAATTAAACAACAAACCACTTCTGATTAGTTCTTTCCCTCGATATGAATTTTAATGAAAAGCCTCCTCTCCCCCTTCTTACTGCCCAAGTACTCTGGGAGTTAACCAGCTTTTGGTCTGCCTGGAAGAGCCCTAAAGAGACTCTGGAAAGTCTAGAGAGAAAAAGAAGTTGGGTAGGGTGGGCTCCTAGTAACTTTCCACAGCATAGCAAGCCCTGCCAGTCAGCCTGCATTGCCCCTTGCATTTCTGAGTGCCACTGTGTCCTCTGGCAGGGACAGCTCTCGGAGTAAGAGGCGAGGGGTGAGGGCACAGAGAGATTGGAACAGAAAGATGGTAAAACACAGCCTGAGATCTCAGCTCACTCTAGTCAAAGAGCTTAGGCATAGCATAAAAAGGTATCTCATGACAAAAGCTAGAAGTGCTGGGTGAAACATGTGTTACTGCCAAGTTGTAGGGAGGCAGAGAGGTGGGGACAGGGCCATAGGAGAAGGCAGAATAGTGGACAGAACTCAATTTTATGGGGATGTACTGAGTGATGCTAAATACATGAGCCCTCCACTCTGGCTTTCCAGGAATGTAGAGATGCTGACAATTCCTTGGCTTTCCTCTGGCAACTCTTATGACCCTCCCATGAGATGTCACAAGGGAGAAGTCTACTGTAAGCCAAGGGAGACTAAGGGTAGTGCAGTGAGTATGCAGCAGATGATAGGGTACCGTCTTCTTTATTGCCCTGAACTCTCAGCAGGAGAACTCCAGCACAACAGCTGTTGGGCCCTATTCAATTACACACCATCTCCATTTTACAGGTAGCCAACTGAGACCAAAATTTTTAACTGTGTCTTCAGTTCAGACAGGAGGGCATGCTGCAGAGGCACAAGGTTTAGCTCTCTTTACCTTAAAACGGGCATCCTCTAGGACTCTCCCTCTTGCTCCCTCCACCCCCCCCCCGCCCCCACCCCTGGCCAGGTACCTAGAAGCCCATGGAAAATAGGTGAGATCCAGAGGGGCCTCAAGAGCTTTGCTGCTGCTCAGCCAGTCATTGTTGACCACTTCTAGCCGAAAAGAAAAGCTCTATCTTGAAGGAGAATAAAGTCCATGACATTGGCTGGAAAAGGAAAGGGGAGAAACATCTTCTTGGGTCCCCTGACAAAAGGAATAGAGATTGATTTTTCTGCAGGTTCCTTGTCACTGCCTCCCTACTCTTCTCCTCTCCCAGAGAACCTTCCCCTCTTCCTCTTCTCCATCATTCCTCCTTTGTCCACCCTTTCTTCCCTCCCCAATTCATGCTGGCTCTGAGGGATGGCTGGGTGAGGATTCCAGAGGGACCTGACTAGTCCCTGGCTGCTCAGGGAAAGCCAGTGATTCCCTGAAAGCCAGAGAAAGGCAGCATTTTTGGCTCAGAAATCTGAATGATGACAAATTTAGAGCAGCCTCTAAGTCCAATCGTTTTGGCTTCCATTTTGTGTACCTAGAGCCAGCCTGGTCCAGAAATTTGGCTTCCAACTAGGGCTCTGTCAGAGATAGGCTAGCTATTCCAGGCCCTCAGACTCCTCAGCACCTTGTTCTGTGTCACTATCAGGCACCTAAGCCCCTCTGGTTGGCTTCACTGTCCCAACTTTCTGGAACATGCTGACTGTATCCTTCTCATGCATTGGTGATAGAATAGGGAATATATTGGTGGCAAGGGACAGAAGAATCTAGTTCATACTAACTTGGACACAGAAAGGGACTTTATTGGTGGGTGTGGTGGTACCAGTTTTTCTCTTTTGAGGAGTCAGCCAGTGTCAGGTGTGGGATATTGGCAAACATATTCCAAATAAAAGAAGGGTTGAGCAATCAACCTAGGAAGAGTGGGAATACTACTGGGCCTCAGGAATATCTAAATCCAAGTCTTAAATGCTGCCAAGAATCTGTCTTCCTCCTTATATCTCCATCCCTGTCTCTGCTTCTCTCTGACTATATATCAGCTTTCTACACCTCCCAAGCTTCACCCCTCCCAACTTCAGCTCCTGGAGAGAAATAGGCTTTTATATCAGCACCAGTTCAAAAAATCCTAGGGAAGTCTGATTGGCTCACCTTGCATTGAGGTCCGCCCCTAGAACCCTTAGCCAAGGCCTGAGGCTAGGGTATCAATATGGCTTCTCTCACAGGAACCCTATAGGTGGAAGGAGAAATTTACTACAAGGAAATCTCAGAAACTGAGAGGAGGGAAGGAGAGACAAATCAGTAGGTATATACTTTATCTACTGTAAAATTTTTTACAGACCCTGTTACAGAAGCTTAGTGAATATTACTTTCACCCACTCTGGTTTGCTAGGACCATGGACAGCTGGATGTACTTTCTTCCTTTATCCATAGCTCCTGACATGTTATCCTCACTCATGGACTCCTCTCACCTATCACCCCAGATGATGGCCCTTGTAGCCCACACCTGCTGTCTTGTCCTAGCATCCTCTCATCCTGGTCACTTTTATTCAGCTGTTAGAATAGAGCTCAAAGATAGGAGCCAGGATTTGGAGTTAGATATACCTAAGTTTGGACTAAATGCCACCATTAACTACCTGTTGGGTCTTAAACAACATCTCTTTAAAAATGGAGAAGATAATAGTATCTAACCAACAGAATTATGGTACAGGTTAAAATAAATGATGAATTAAGTTATTGGCACATAGTAGGCACTCAGTAAGTGACAGCCTGTAAAAAGCCACACCGAGGTACAGAGTCTTTTCAGCTCCCTTTTCAAACAGCAAGATTACTCTATCTGAGCAGGACCTATTTGTGGCAGGTGGGAGAAGGGTGGTGACGATTCCCTTCCAGTCCCAGGCTCTGGGGACAGGCTGAAGGAGAGAACCTCAGTCCTCATCCCCAGCTAAGCCTACATCCATCTCTTCAGGCCAACCCTGGGAAATCCTCTGTTTCCTGGGAGAATGCTAACACTCTGATGAAAGATCTCAGGCCTGCCATTGGCCTCGGGAAAAGTGACTGGTTCCTCAGAGCTTGTCCTGAGAACAAAGTGGAGCAGGGGAGGGAGACCTTGCATGGAACCCTGGCCACATCTATCCTGAGGAAGCTTCAGCTTCTAAATGTTTTAGGCCACAGGGAAAAAGCCTGAACATGGGGTCATGGTCTGCATCTGTGCTTAAATCAGCTTTGTATATCAGCACAGGCTGTGCCTTCTAAGGAGCTAGCCATGATCAGGTATGGAATATTGATAAACACAACCCAGATTCACCCCCTTTTGGACCAGCATCCCTGAGTTCCTGGCTGGTAGGTGTCACAGTGATGGGAGTGGGGTGCAACAAGGAGGAGCAAAGACATGGGCACACGTGCAAGCACACTTGTACCCACACACTTGGGTAGGATCAGAAGCCCCACCTGAAGCCCCCCAGATGCCTAATGATAGTAACTGAGCCTGCATGTACAGAGCACTTGCCATATATCGGCACTAGCTAACCTCTCTGTGTTCATTTCATTGAATCCTTTCCATGACTCCCAGGAGTGGACATTAGTATCCCTGTTGTAGAGATGAGGGAATGGAAGTTCCAGGGTTAAGTAACTTGCCCAAGGTCATTCAGAATGTGACAGAGCCATCATTCAATTTCACATCTGTCTTATTTCAAAGCTCTATCAGCCTGCTGCCCACTTGGGCACTACAATAGACACAGTTTTAAAAGGAGAGATTCAAAGTTCAGGAACTATTCTTCAGGAAAACATCCTAATTCTTACAGGCTCTGAGAGGAACAGACTCAAAATTACCTGGTGACGTCATTGAAAATGCACATTCTTGTCTCATCCCCTCCCTCCATAAACCACCTTCCTCTAGGTATTGATTCAATGGAGCTGGGAGCCTAGGAATATGCATTTTAACAAGCTGCCTAATTGCCATAAAAATAGCTTTCTTCCTCATTATAAAATAGTAATACTATTCATTGTAAAATCTTTGAATTTATATGTGGCTCAGGATGCTTCATTTTAATACATTCTCCAGGAGACTGTGAAAACACGTTCTCAGGGGTTTGAACACATGGCCTTCCTTAGGTCAGTCTTAGGAACCTGCAGAGAAGGCCCTGGAGCCTTCACATTCTGGAGTTTAGGAGGAAGGTGCACCCTCACTTTGTAGCTTGCACCAGGCTCCTCAGGCTCCAGTAGGCAGAGACCCAGCTTCACAGAGAGGGTGGAGGGGGCAGTGAGTGGGCAACAACTTCTGCAAGAGCTCATCCTTTCCTGCTGCTCTGCCCAGGACCCCCTCTCTGAGAAGCCCGGGGCTGCCCCTCAGCACCCTACTCACTGAGCTCTTTCCACACCATTCTGCCAGACTTACAAGCTGCTCTTCCAAGAATGTCCTCCCCTAGGTGATTGGACCCTCAGGCCATTGACATTTAAAGAAATGTTCTTGACCTTTTTAGCAGTTCCATAAAATCACAAAACAGAACTTTAAATATTACTGTGGACTCCTACTTGCCCAGATCCTGGTGGAGCCTCATTTTCCAAGCTAATTGAAGAATGAGAGAAAATAGCAAGCTGTTAGCAAAAAAGGGGCTCTTCTCAAACATCTCTCTTGGTAATCATCCCATGATGGACTCAGTCCCCACCACCATCATTACCACCAACACATGCTGCCCTCCATTGCCACTCAGAACTACCATTTCACAGTTCACCATTGCCACCTTAATTATATAATTACATAAAACTTGCAGGATGTAAGCTCCCGAATCTTCACAATGTGAATGGCCTGCTTGGGTTTCACATATTTGATCCAGGACCCCTCTTCCCATTGCTATGGAACCAGATGAAACAGTAGAGAAGGACCCACTATCAGCTCTAGAGAGGGACACAAGAGAGGACATGAATGTGTTAAAGACATTTTGAGAAAAATCAAGAAAATTTGAAAATAAACTAGATATTAGGTCAGAACCATTCCTCACATTAACAGAGCTTATGTCAAGAATTTAAATTTAAATTATTTTCCATATGTTTCAAAAAAAGCTTTATAATTTAAAGCAAGAGTCTGTCAACTTCAATCTGTAGGTAAATCCAACCCTTGGCTAATTTTTGTATGACCTTTGAGCTAAAAATGGTTTTTATGTTTTAAAATAACAGCTTTAAGATGTGGAAACAGCCTAAGTGCCCATCAACAGATGAGTGGATTAAAAAACTGGAATACTACCTGTGGTAAAAAGGAGTTCTTACCATTTGCAACAGCATGGATGGAACTGGAGAGCATTATGCTAAGTGAAATAAGCCAGCCAGAGAAAGATAAATATCACATTATCTCACTCATTTATGGAATACAATGAACATAAAGTGATGAACAAAAACAGATCCAGAGACAGCGATCGGTCAGACCTTCAAACCTCAGAGGGAAAGAAGGGGAGGGTGGGAGTAAGGAGGAGAGATCAACCAAAGGATTTGTATGCATGCATATAAACATAACCAATGGACACAGACAACAGAGGGGTGAGGGCATGAGTGGGGGTTGTGGGGGGACAATGAAGGGATAAGGACATATATGTAATACCTTAATCAATAAAGAAAAGAATTATATAAAAAATAGCAACTCTGTTGAGATATAATTCACATGTCATAAAGTTTACCTTTTTAGAGTGTACAATTCAGTGGTTCTCAGTATTTCACAGAATAGTACAACCATCACCACTACTTTTTAAAATTTGGTTTTATTGATTTTAGAGAGAGAGGAAGGGAGAGGGATGGAAAGATAGAAACATCTATGAGAGAGAAACATCATTGATTACCTGCGTCATACCCCCCACTGGGGATTGAGCGTGCAACTCAGGCATGCGCCCTGACTGGGAATCTCACCAGTGATCAGTGATTTCTTGGTTCATGGGTCGATGCCCAACACTGAGCAACACAAGCTGAGCCAACCATCACCACTATTTAATTCCCCCTATAGAAATCTGTAACTTTAGTAGTCACTCCCCATTCACCCACCACCCCCGTACCTGGAAACCAGTAATCTACTTTCTGTCTCTGAATTTGCCTGTTCTGAACATGTCATGTATATGAAATCATACAACGTGTGTCCTATCCTACCGGAATTCTATTACTTAGCATGATATTTTCAAAGTTCATCCATGTTGAATCATGTATCATATATGTATAATATCCCATTGTATCAATATATGTGTGGTATTTTCTGCTATCACTTCTGATACAAAATTGTGTCTGATACAAAATACATGTAATTTTTCCACACCAACAACCAATTCTCAGACACCCACTAGGTATACAACAACTCAATTCAATTGTGACACTAACTATCTGGAGTTACACAGACTCCACAGGTTAAAGTCTCAGTACCACAAGATTGCCCCCTCTTTGAATGCCAGCCACATATGGGGTGCCAGGCTACTAACACTTCTGCCTACTTGACTAAAAATTCAGGAGCTTCCACAACCCCCTCAGGTTTGACAATTCACTAGAATAATTCAAAGAACTCAGGGAAATGCTTTACTTAGAGTTACTGGTTTGTTATAAAAAATATAAATGAAATCTAAATGAAAAAGATGCACAGGGCAAGATATAGGGTGATGCATGGAGCCCTCATGTTTTCTCTAGATACACCATATTCCCAGCACAGGCATACGTCAGACCACTGCAATAAAGTGAGTACTGCAATAAAGTGAGTACTGCAATAAAGTGAGTACTGCAATAAAGTGAATTGTAATTCTTTGCTGGTGAAGGGCATTACCTTCAATTTAAAAAACATAGCATCTCTGAAGTGCAATAAAGCGAAGCTCAATAAAATGAGATGTGTCTGTATTCACCAACCCAGAAGCTCTCTGAATCTTCTTGTTCAAGCGTATTTATAACTCAGTCTCCAGCTCCTCTCTCCTCCTTGAATATTTCCACTCTCTAATCACATGGTTGGTCTTTATGGTGACCAGCTCCCATCCTCATTAGCATAAACTCAGGTATGGGCTAAAGGGGCTCTAATGAACTACAAAAGACATTCTTATCACCTAGGACATTCTAAGAGTTTAGGAGCTCTATGCCAGGAACTGGGAACTAAGACCAAATATATTTTTCACTATGCCACAATATGCTGTATTTTGTTTATCCATTCAGCAGCTGATAGACATTTGGATTATTTCCACTATTTGGCTACATGAATACTACTAAAGGCCTGTGCAAAGGTAGGGTCCCTAGTCCTGGCCGATGATCAGGGCCTTTCTTCCCCAGCTGCCAGCTGCCAGCCAGGGCCTTCCTGTGTTCCACGCTGCCCCTTGGTGGTCAGTGCACATTATAGCAAGTGGTCTAACTCCTGGTTGGTTTAACTCCCGAGGGAACAATTTGTATATTAGGCCTTTTATTATATAGGATTAGAGGCACGAAATTCGTGTGCATGAAATTCGTGTATGGAGGGGGTATCCCACAGCCCAGCCTGCACCCTCTTCAATCTGGGATCCCTTGAGGGATGTCCAACTGCCAGGTTAGGTCCGATCTCACAATCTGAATTGCTGGCTCCTAACCAATCATCTGCCTGCCTGCCTGATTGCCCCTAACTGCTTTTGCCTGCCAGCCTGGTCATCCCATAACTGCTCCCCTGCTGGCCCAATCACCCCCAACTACCCTCCCCTGCTGGCCTGATGGCCCCCAACTGCCCTCCCCTGCCAGCCATCTTGTGGCAGCCATCTTGTGATGATGTGAGGGCAGCCTTCTTGTGATGATGTGGGGGGTGGTCATCTTGTGACAACATGGGCGTGGCCATCTTGTGATGATGTGAGGGTGTGGCGCAAGGGCCTGAGGACTATCTAGGCTTTTATTAATATAGATAGCTATGAATATTAGTGTATACATTTTCATGTGGACATGTTTTCAATTCTCTTATATATCCAGCCAAGATTAGAAATCCAGCTGGGTCATTTTTGAGGAACTGCCAAATTATTTTCCCACAAGGTTGTACCTTTTACATTCCCACCAGCAATGAGTGATGGTTTCTCCACATTTTTGTCAATGCTTATCATTGTCTGTCTTTCTTATTTTAGCCATCTTAGTAGCTACAAAGTGGTATCTCATTGTGGTTTTACATTTTCAAAGCATTGTAAAAGCAAGCAAACAAACAAAAAAACGAACAGAAGAATACGATGGGACAGAGACTGTATGTTTTATATATATAGCTTATAAAATATCAAATATTTAAAATATGGATATTTACAAAAGAGTTTGCAACCCTTGGTTGAAAAAATTCTAAATTATCTATTGACTTAAAAGGCAAAATACATATAATAACTAGTGAATATCAAAATTTTAAATCTAAATTATTTAACTAAAGCTGAAATTATTATTTTTTAAAAGTTAGTTTCATTCTAAGTATTTTTTAAAATCCTCACCCAAGGATATGTTTGTTTTTTGTAATTTATTTGAGAGAGAGAGATGGAGATTGAACCTGCAACTTACGTATGTGCTCTGACAAGGAATCAAACTATAACCTTTTGGTGTACAGGAAGATGCTCTAACCAACTGAGCCACCCAGGCAGGGCTATTCTAAATATCTTGATTTAAAATATTCACGATTTTAGCATTCATTATCTTTCTAGTTGCTGAAGTTAAGAATCAGCATTATACCTGAGATTCTAGATCTAACATATGCAAATTTACAAATAACATGAACTGTCTAATTTTGCAAAGTGTTCTTCAATCACCATATACAACAACTATTGCAAATATTGTGCTAATTCATGAGTGCCTCCAGAATCTTGAACTGGAATAGGAAGAGAAACAAGAAATGGTGTCTTGTCACTACTGGGACAGACACTTCATTATGCAAGGTCCTACTGTAGTCATGCTCTCTAAGAGAAAGAATTTGACAAGTTAATTAATTTGTCTTTTTTCTACTGCAAGTGCTTCTGCTGCTAGAATCCTACAGACTCTAGACAGTGGACCCATCTCCAATCTTGGGAGCAGCAGAGCTCAAATACCTTCTGAGTATTTTAATGCAGACACTTGTACCTAGTGTCCCTAGGACCAGAAGGGTGGAGAAACAACTCCCTGGGGTAATTGTCTGGATCATGAGAATGATGTTAGATCTGTAGGTCACTTGCTAGGCCTCAGTGTGGTATCCAGAGGTAAAGAGGTGCCCATGCATTCTGTAATAAATTTATTTTCTTTGTATTTGAAACACATGGGAACCTCTGAAGAGCAGGGTTATGCTTAGGTCTGAAAGTAATACTGTATTATTTTATTAGAAGACTAGGGGTCCCGAAGATTTTTACACAGGATTCCCTCGGGAGAGCCCTGCACCCTCTCCAATCTGGGAGCCCTCAGGGAAGCCCTCTCCAATCTGGGAGTTTCTGTCTGTCTTTGCAATCATATGAACTAATTGTCTGAGATCCCCAACCCAGTTGGTTTGTTGCTCACAGAATAATAGAGGCATTTTTTTTCTTTGCTTCATTGGTGGAGATTTCCTGCAAATTTTAAGATATCTTCCGTTTTATTTTTCCTAGACACTCTGATTTTACTTATGTCTCTCACCTTTGCTTTCCCTCCATCCCCTATTGCAACAGTAACTTGCTCCAGGCTCACTTTCCTCTAGTGCAGTGGTTCTCAACCTTCCTAATGCCATGACCCTTTAATACAGTTCCTCATGTTGTGGTGACCCCCAAACATAAAATTATTTTTGTTGCTACTTCACAACTGTAATTTTGCTACTGTTATGAATCATAATGTAAAAATTGATATGTAGGATGTATTTAGGCAATCCTTGTGAAAGGGTCATTTGACCCCCAAAGGGGTCATGACCCACAGGTTGAGAACCACTGATCTAGTGTCTAGGAGATTCATCTGCTACTAGAATTATGATTCCCAGCATTCCTGGTGCTCCTCACACTGGGAGCGACCCAGGGAACCACAGCCCCCCAAGGGAGTACTGAGGGAGCCACTACCCCCAAGCTGCTGGCTCTCCTGCTTCTGCTCTCCGCCCAGTGCCTATTTATGCAAATTAACTCACCATCTTTGTTGGGTTAATTTGCATGTTCACCTTTATTGGCTGGTGAGCATAGCAAAGGGATGTTTAATTTACATGTTTCTCTTTTATTACATGGGATATTGGGAGGTTATTATTAATTTTGTTAGGTGTGATAAAGGTATAGTAATTTGTAAAAGTCACCTGGTTACACTGAAGTATTTATGGATGAAATGAAATTATGTCTAGGATTTGCTTTATAATGCTGCTGTACAAAGGATCATGGAGATAGATAAAAAAGATTATCAAAGTATTAATATTAATGAAACTAGATGATGATGTGAAGGTTAATTTTACCATTTTCTCTACTTTTCATATACTTGAATTTTTTATAATGCAAAGTTTAACAATAATAAAATGAAGTGAAAAAGGATAGTGGGGCAGAGGAGAAGGTGCAGAGATGTTTCCTGTCTCCTGGGAGGGGGGGGCAGGTGAAGGAAAAAGGCAGAAAAACACCCGTAAAGGGAGCTAGGGCCCAAATACAAGAACCTTTAGTACCAAACAGCTCCAGAGCTGTTGGTGCTGAAGTAAAGAACTAATTAAAACTTTCCAGGATTCCAGCATGTAACCAGCTGTTTCAACCCTCCCTTCCCCAAAGAGGGTCTTTTTAGGGTCAGGTTTCACCAGGAAGACTGGAGATGAGAAGACCAAATGTGCCTGGAGTAGCAGAAGAATTCCTGAGAGCTCTTCTGACCCCTTATGGTAGTTAAACAAAGCAAAACAAAACAAAACAAAACAAAACAAAAAACAAAACACCTTTTAGCACAATAATAGGAGAAAGTTTCCTCAATCTGTTAAAGGCTATTAATAAAAAACCTAAAGCAAATGAGTCAGAACCATTTCCTTTAAATTCAGGAATAATCTCTGGCTGGTGTTTCTCAGTGGTTAGAGTGTCAGCCCATGCACTGAAGGGTCACAGGTTCGATTCCTGGTCAAGGCCACATACCTGGATTGCAGGTTCGCTCCTTGCCCTAGTTTGGGGTGCGTGTCGAAGGGAAGCAACCAGTGATATATCTCTCTCTCTCTCTCCACTCTCTTCCCTCCCTTTTTCCCTTCCTCTCTACCACTCCCTCTGAAAAACAATGGAAAAAATATCCTTGGGTGAGGATTAACAACAACAAAAAATAAAGTCAGGAATAAGACAAGGATATTACTAATATTACTTCTTTTCTACAATGTAATAGAGGTTCTAGCCAGCACAGAAGAAAAATAAAAGGTGTTGGAGAGAAAAAGAAAACATTTCTATAATAAAGCTAAGTCAGTCAGTACAGAGCTGTTAAAAATGTATTGAAAATAAAGAAGCAAAACCATCATTAGCAGAATATTATTTGCATAGAAAATTTTAAGAGACTCTAAAGTAAAATTATTAGAACTAAGAATAAAGAAGGTGAAAACAGTCTAATAGCAATTTCATTCATATACAGCAACATTAAATACTTATAAAATATAATTTAAAAATACAAACAAAACAAGAAAACAAAGCAAAACTAATAATTTAACTAAGAATAAATCTAACCAAAAGATTCAAGGCCTTTAATGGAGAAAATTATAAAACACTATGGAAAGATTTTAAAACAGACCTAAATAAATGTAGATAAGTAGATAGATATAACATACTTATATTTAGGAAAACCCAAAATTGGCAAGGAATCAGTTATCCCCAAATTAATATGTATAATCAATATAGTTTCAAACAAAATCTGAAGAGGATTTTTTTGGAACTGACCAATTTGACCTTAGCATTTATATGTGTCAGAGACAGCTAGAGTTCTGCATGTGCTCTGCTGCTCTGAGTTGCTCTGAGTCCATATATTTTTCTAAATTTTCCTGGAATATGCCACGTACCAGGGCAGGTTCCTTCTCAAACCCTACCCATTGTACTAATTGCTGGGTCCGAGCCCCTCTGCCAGGGCTAGACCTTCTTGGACACTGGGTCTTAGATGGAGAACCATGACAAGTTGTGGGCATATAAGAATTAGTCTTTATTATAGGAGCCAGTGGCCATATAGCCATCAGACAAAACAGTCCTTCACACCTATCCCATATAGACAGCCGCACACCAGCTGGTAAATACATATCTTTCCCACACAGTAGTAGCAGTCTCTGTATCCACAGCTATTATCTGAGCAGCCGCACACTGCACCTTAGACTCACCACCTCACATAATAGCAGCACCTGAGTTTTCTGCTTCAGCAGCTTCCCCTATTTCCCCTGTCTCCAGTAGCTACATCCTCTGTGTCTACCGCCTCTCTAGCACTCTCCTCTGCCCAGCACACTGGCTGGTTAACATGGTAACCAAATCTGAGCTCTTAGCCTTACATGGTAGCAGTACCAGCTCTCAGTCTGAGCTCTCTAGCCTTAGCAATATACTTTAATTCTACTTAGACAAAGGAGGCTAGTTGCCAACAGAGACATCAGTCATTGGGGTTATAGAAGGGCACATTGTACCGTGAGAGCGCTGTGACCTTGCAGCTGTGTCAGAGTGGCCTTGGCCATTTCAGCATATTAACAGCAAGGCCTTTCACACGCTGAGTGGCCACTCTGGTGTGGTTCCCACACTCCAACCCTTATATCATTGGTCTTCTAGGGGCACTCTGACCCTCTTGCCAGCTCCCTGAACACATAGTTCAACACAAAGTGTAAAATGCTGTGACCATTACTCCAGCCCTAATAGCAAACTCATGGGTTCCACACCACCTGGTTTGTACTTCCTTTTGTCTCGTAGGGTATTGCTACATTGCCAGGGCTGACATGGATATTCAGGGCCCTTCCCTAGTAACTGACCATGGCTAAGTCTATACAGCCTGTTCCTTCCCTCTCTGCCTTAGGAAGGCCTTGGGTATAAGAGTTCCTTTGTTGCTTTTACCTGCATGTGCAGCATCTGAGGATGCTTCTGTATCCACTTGCCTAGCCTAATCCTTTAGGCTGGGTGGGTCCACCCCTCAGTAGAGCTTACATTTCCTGTCCTCACATGGGTGATGGCCTATTGCCTATGCCATTGTGGTAATCACATGGTTAATTCTGCAAAGATAGCCCAGTTGTCCTTCTAATGGCCAAAGGGCTACTCTGCCCAATATCTGAACAGAACCACAGTTCGTCTATACTTAAATGGACAGTCACAGCTGTCCCTGTAGTAGGGTTCCCCCTACTTGACCCATCTTTAAACTACACATGGTGTCCCGGAGGGGTGACATGCCCTCCCAGAAAAGACTAGGGAGTAGCTCTTTCACTAGAGCTTTATCCCTTCACAGGGTCTCACATGTCATAGGACCTCACAGGGTCTGTAACTCCTGTGACAGAGGCTGGTACACACTGCTTCCCTCTATTCTAAATAGGCTCTCCCCCCTCCTTATTTTACCAAAGTGGGGTTTGTGCCACCCCTAACATGGGCATGGTCACACAGGCCTGCAAGGTAGCATACACAGCTGCCAACTGTCTCTCAACAGTTTCCTTCCATAACTGGGACCCAAACCTGATGGGTAACCTCCTCCACCCCATCGGGTGACTGCCCTCTTTGGCAACTAGGTACCCTCTACTTTTGGGGTTCATTCCCATGTCGCCCCCTTCCTGGACAGTAGACACACTGGCTATAACAGCAGCACTAGGAGGTAGGGAATGGACACTCACTAATACCCCCAAAAGATCAGCATAGGTCTGTCACAAACTACAGGCAGCTGTGTTCAAATCTGCAAGAGAATCAGAGGTTAATACAACATTATTAACACAATGACATTGGCACTATGGTCGCCCCAGGCAGCCAAATCTCATGCCATCAAACCATGACACATGGTAGAGCTATACAAACATCTCTGAGTGGACTAAAGTCCACTGTGGACCTTCCCATACAAAAGCCAAACTCTCTGGAGTCATATCCATGAAGAGGAAGGCATCAGCCAAGTCCATCATGCAGTTCTCTGCAAGCCACAGTCATCTGCTGGGTGCCGTTGGCCTCTTCTTCACTGGTCAAACGGGAGATCTGCAGGGCTGCGTGGCCAGATGATCCCTGGCTCCTCTAGCCACAACACTGTCCAGTCACCTGCCCCACAGGGCAGCTTAGCCCCTATACAACTGGGCTCACACCTCTGTCTGGCTATAACAGAGCAAACTGCAATCAAGGTCAACATGCGGCCTCAGGTCCTCCGGAACCACCGACTGGGATCTCAGCCCGTTGCTCCACCCCTGCAACTGCTGGTTACAGGGCTCGCCGTCCCGCCTCTCACTGCCGCTTGGCTCTAAGCAGCCAGCCGAATACTGCCAGGGCTGCAGGAAGAGACAAGATTGCTCATTGCAAAGCGCTCAGGCAGAGGCTCCGGTGTCAGGCCCCTGCAGTCCCGCCTGTCCTCTTTCCGCGCAGGGACCTCGACCCCTCCCGCAGGCTCCCGCAGCGCTGGGCGTCTGCTCCTCCTCTTACTCACAGCTGTGGCTGGGGCCTCCAGCCCCTCCCGCTGGTTCCCGCCACCTGGGTGTCCCCGCCTCTTACTTCCGCCGGGCCTCTCCAGCCTTCCCTTCTCAGTGCGATTTCTGGGTCGCTAGATGGTGGCTGGGGCGTCAGGTCTCTCCCCAGCTGTCACTCCCTGCTGGGTGACCTCCCCGGAGCTGCGCAAAGCCTTGGTCCGGCTCCCTCCCCTCCTGCTCCTGGCAAGCGGTTGCAGCTGTGGCTGCTCTAAATCGTTCCGTCTGCTGCGGCCTCAGCTCCGCCTTTCCTTCACCTGGCTTTCGGAAACTCAGGCTCTCTTAAAGCTTTTTCTGGGAATCTGGTTCCAAGTCCTCAGGGGGTGGGGAGTCAACGTGATCTCCGAGTTGGCACTTAACCCCAAAGTCCTGTTGCGATACCCAGCGTTGGGAGCACTCGCTCCTGCTGGAACCTGCACATCTTCTGAATCCATCCTGCCGACTACATTAAGTATCACAGACAGCCAGAGCACACCTAGAGCTCTTGCTGTTTCTGACAATATGGAATTGTGAAGAATCAAAAACAGCCGAGATATTCCAATAATAAGATTTAACATAAACCTATTGTAGCTGAGAGAGTGTGTTATTGGAATAAACACTGACAAATTAAAAATCTTACATAACAGAGAGCCCACCAATATGTCTATGTCTACATGGATATTTGATATATGATAGAGATGGCATTTTTGAATCAGAAGTAGCTGAGAAATACATTGGTTAATCACATGTAAAATATTAGAACAGTAGCTCATAACAAACAAAAATAAATTCCAGATGAATTAAAGACTTCATTATGAAAGGCAAAACTTGAAAACTTTTAGAGGAAAATATAAAAGAATATCTGACCTTGGAAGGTTGGACTGGTCGGTAGATAGATCATGATGATGGACAAGTCAGTATCCACCAAGAATAGCAATGCAGGGGAAAATGCAAGAAGAACCATGTTTACCGTATGGGGCTAAGGACCAGGACCCAGGTAGCCCTTGGGATCCAAGCATGGCCCAATAGTGGGAAAAGAAGCCAAAGCACTGGGGTAGATGTGGTGGGTGCTTCTCCATATGTTAAAGGGTTGGGGTGGTCAGGGACTGATTAACCTACAAAAATAAATTAATGTGAAATTTCCTACATTTGAGCGTCATGGCACCCATTTATATAGACTACTAGGGGCCCAGTGCACAAAAATTTGTGCACTCAAGGGAGTCCCTCAGCCCGGCCTATGCCCTCTCACAGTCTGGGACCCCCCTTGGGGGATGTCCACCTGCTGGCGTGCCTGGCCAGCCTGGTTGAGGGGCTGATGGCAATTTGCAGGCTGGCCAAGCCCCCCAGTGGGAACACTCACCCCATGGGGGTGTGGCCAGCCTGGGTGAGGGGCTGAGGGCCATTTTTCAGGCTGCCCACAGTCCCTTCAGGGCTCGCGTCCCTACTAGGGTGCCTGGCAAGCCTGGGTGAGGGTCTGAGGGCCATTTTAGGCTGCCCACAGTTCCTTCAGGGTTCGAGTCCTTACTGGGGTGCCTGGCCAGCCTGGGTGAGGGGCTGAGGGCTATTTGTAGGCTGACCACAGCTCCCATTGACCCAAGGTCCCAGCAAGGCTGACTGGAAGCAGGTTTTTGGGGTTTAGCTTCTATAATTGAAACTTTGTTGCCTTGAGTGGAAGCCACAGCTGGCCTAGGCAGGCAGTTTCCTCCATCGCTGGCCTCCTATTTGCTCTAGCTCCGTGGCTGCCAGCCGCCATCTTGGCTGTGTTAATTTGCATATCATCGCTCTGATTGGCTGGTGGGTGTGGCTTAGGTGTAACAGCATGAGGGTTAATTTGCATATTACTCTTTTATTAGATTAGAAGAAGATTAAGGCAGATATTTTTGTTTCCTTTGTTTATCTAGACCAGAATCTACTACACAAACAACATTCTACCTTTTCAATATTTGTTAAATGAGTGTTTGCTAACTGTTGAATAAAACCCATATGCAAAACAATTTGCACAGCACCTGGCACACAAAGATTCAGAAGCTATAATAGGACTGGGTGCTGGTGAGAGAGATATGCAATGAGTAAAGGACCTCAGACTTTTCAACCAAGGCCCAAACAGATGGTGTTTCCTGACCAAGCCTGGGATGAGAGACCAAGGCACGGCAACTCCACCTCCATCCCCTTCTCTGATTTCTCTTATGCATACTCTCTGAAGTGTGCTGGAGTCATACAAAAGAAAAGTGAAAGGAGCATGTCAATTCACAGAGGCGCTCTTCCTCCAGCTCATTCGTATTTGTTTCTATTTCACTATGAGAATGAGATGCATATGAACTTAAAGTTTGCTTTATTTTTTCTTCAGGAGTTATCAGCTTGCCTGTCAGAATTTATTCTTGCAAAACCACCAGTGATCAGAAAATATTGTGATTGGTCTCATTTCCCTACTACCTGCCTCTAACTAAATCTCAAGAAAAGCCTGGATCACATATTTTCCTCTGTCCTCATCTATTAGCCATTCCCTTTCTTGTCCATGTTCTTTCTGCAGAAGATTGGCTTCTCAACTTCCATTCTACCATCTTCTAGCTAAAGAGGTAGAAAAGCTAAGCACTATGTTTCTCAGACTTCTTTGTGGCTAAGCTCCTGGATTCAAAATAACCTTCACCAATAAATGCGTTCAAATTGTATTTGAAAATAAGAAGTGAGGGGGAGGCTATCTTATTGCTGCCAGTATTAAGCAAAGCTGAGAGTATTTAGAGGTAATGGCAACAGCCATACTGGGAGTTCCAGTGTCCAGTGTCCAACTTTGTTGGGATAAAAATCTAACTGTGGGCCCAGCTTGCAGAGTCTGCCAGCTTCTCTCAAGAGTGGCGGCACTGCAGGGATCTGAGAACTACCAGCAGACTCCACATACTTCACTGCCAGATGTTGCTCTACTTTGAATAGTTGAAGGGCTGCCCCAAGGGGGCAACAAGGCACCACCAGCCCCTGAAACTTCCCAAGTATATTCTACACTAAGAGGAATGACTTCACCATTTTCCTGAGCTATGACAGTCAGACACAGTAACTTCTCTACAGAACCCCAAAACCTGACAAGGGCAAGTCATATTTTGGAAGATTATGGCTTCATCCTCACCCAGCACTGAAGTTATCAGTAGAGCACCTTCACAGCAGCTCGCTAGCCATGGTACGACTTGAGCCTCATGAATGGACCAATAAAAATCAAGACACAATTAAAGTAGAAGGATCCACATAACCCACCCAAGGGATATTCCTAGAGTATCCAGCTTAGGATATGAAGTGGACTTAACCACTGAGTCCCACAGTTCACTTTCTAAATGAGGTCACCCCAGAAAAACTGGGGGTCATAACAAATCTATCTACTACATAGAAATAAACACAAAGAGACAGACCAAATGGGGAGACAAAGAAACAGTCCCCGAATGAAAGAACAGGAGGAATCTCCAGAAAAGGAGCTAAATAAAAGAGGCAAACAATCAGATACGGTGTTCAAAGTAATGGTTTGAGTAGGCTCAAGAAACTTAGTAAGAACTACAATGGCATGAAAAATTACGTAGAAACCATGAAAAAGAACCAGTCAAAAATAAAGAATACCACATCCGATATCAAGAATACACGGGAGAAATAAAAAGTAGTTTGGATGAAGCAGAGGATCAAATCTTCAATTTGGAAGACAAGGTAGAAAAAACACCTAATCAGAGCAGCAAAAAGAAAAAGATTTAAAAAGAATGAGGATAATTTAAGGGAAATTTGAGACAACATAAAGCATAACAACATCTCCATCATTGGGATACCACAAGGAGAAGAGAGACAGCAAGGGATCCAGAACCTCCTTGGAGAAATAAGAAACCTTCCCTAATCTGATGAAGGCAAAAGACACAAGTTGAGGAAATGTACACCAAAACACATCATAATTAAAATGACAAAGGTTAAAGACAAAGAGAATCTTAAAAGCAGCAAGAGAAAAGCAGTTTGCCGGAGACCAGTCATTGTCACTCAGTAGAGGAATGTGCCTGAAGGCTGGTCGACTTTAATCCCCCTGAAAAGTGGGGGAGCTATTCACCCATCATTTAGATGGAGACTTTGATAGTTAAAGCAGCCCTCCACCTCTCTTACTGATATGTAAATTCTTGTTGCCTCTTTGTTGTTGGAGTTTCATGCCCTTAGGTTAAGGATGTGATTGTTTTCCCCTTTGCCTTAATAAAAGCTTTGAGCAAGACCTGTGTGGTGGGCAATCTTACCCACTAGAGGTAAAGATGCCACGCCTGGTCCCCATTATTCTAAATTAATTTTCTTCTAGTTTCTCTCTCTTCATTTTGTGTGCGGCCTCCTTCAGAACTCGAACCTGAACAGGAACCCTGAACCACGCTGGACGTGTAAGGGGCTTCAATACCTGGCGCCTAACTCGGAGCATCTGGAGGAGCAGATATTTTTCGTCTAGAGCGAAGGTGAAATACACCCAAAAGAGGTGTGGAAATTTCACCGGAAAAAGGTGAGGGAATTTCACCGCACGCAGAAGCCCATGGCCAGCTACAGAAATCCGGAATCTGTAAGTAGGGTGGTAACATCTTTGTCAACCAGGCTAACTGGGGAAGGATTCGAATTTTGATTTGTCATATTTATAGAGATTATTTTTAAAGAAAAGGTTATCACCTCATTGGAGGTATAAAAATTCTTAAACTTGGGTTTAGAAATTATTAGACAACTGTATGCTTAAGGAATTAAAAGTTTCAGAAGGTATTCTTTTTGTTTGTTTGATGTTATAAAATTTAACCCTTGGTTTCCTGAAGAAGGTACATTAGATCTTGAGTGTTTTGCCAAAAAGTTGGTTAAAATCTGAAAGAAAAAACTTACCTCAAAAAACTTTTTCTATGGGGAACATAATATTGCGGTTGCTAGAACCTTTTACAGGGCTTGAAGAGGAGGAGCCTCCTTGCTCGGTTGTTCCCTCCACTCCTCCCAGAGAAGAGCGGGAAGTAAATGTGGAGGAAAGGCCTTTATGGCCCCCTCCCCCACCTACGTGTCCTAATCTCGAAACATTTAATTCACAACCAATAGAATCATCTATACAGAGAGCCATCAGAAAAGGAATGAAGGACATGTCGGTGGAAGAAAGGCTTGCCTTTCCTGTTATAGAAGTAGCTGACCCACAGCTACCAAATCAGATGATAAGACGCTATGAAAAAATTGATTTTAAAATGATAAAAGCTTTGTGAGAAAGCGTTGTTCAAAATGGCCCAACAGCTCCTTTTACAGGAGAAATTATGAGTAATATTTCTGAAGCATTCTTAACGCCCTATGACAGGTATTCTCTAGCTCGTGCAACTCTGGATGGAGGCGATTATTTATTATGGAAAGGAGAATTTTTAGAAAAATGTCAAGAGCAAGCCCGTGCAAACGGAGGGCCAAATGCTCAAATAACTTATGAAATGCTGGCAGGACTGGGACAGTATATGGATATACAAAATCAGCTATGTTATGTGCGACAGGCATATGAGCAAATTAGACTTTGTGGAAGGAAAGCTTGGTGGTCTTTACCAACAAAAGGGGACCCTCAAGGAGCTTTTACTAAGTGTATGCAGGGACCTCTAGAATCATTCTCTGATTTTGTGGCTCGTCTCACTCGAGCAGTGAGACGACAAATTCAACATGAAGCAGCCGGAGACATTTTGATTCAGCAATTAGCTTATGAAAATGCCAATGCTGATTGTAAGAAATGCCTGATGCCTCTGAGAAAAAACAGTACCATTACAGAAATGATTCAAGCATGTCAGAATGTGGGATCAGGCACTTTTCACGCAAATTTACTCGCTGCTGCAATAACAGGTGAAAATAAGAGGTGTTATAAATGTGGGAAGGCAGGACATTTTCAAAAGGAATGTAGGCAACAAAGAAGGCTAGAGAGAAGCATAAACACTCAGCCTCCAGACTCAATCCCTCAGTGTTCTAGATGTCAGAAAGGGAACCATTGGGCCAGTCAGTGTAAATCAAAATTTCATAGGAACCGGCAGCCTCTAGATCAAGACAGAGGGCATGGTCAATCGCAGGGAAACGGCCAGAGGAGTGTCCCCCAGCCCCGTCATCAATAGGGGAAGTCTGTTCTACAAGGCCCACTGTAGATTCCCTCATGCTAGCAACTCCAGGAAGCGCAGGCCTGGATCTTAACAGCACTATTGCGGTCACTTTGACCCCCGATACTGCTTGACAAGCTATTCCTACAGGAATTTGAGGACCTGTGCCACTGGGAACTTTAGGATTAATCTTAGGGAGGAGTGGAAACACTCTAAAAGGACTAACTGTCCTGCCTGGAGTCATTGATTCAGATTATGAAGGGGAAATTAAAGTTATACTAGAATGTAATCATGTTATGCAAATTACTCCAGGGCAGAGAATTGCTCAGATACTACTTCTACCTTATGTTCAGCAAGGTGAGGCTATAAATAGGAAAAGAGGAAAGCAAGGATCTGGAAGCTCAGACATCTATTGGATACATGAAATTAGCAAAACCCGTCCCATGATTAATTTTAAAATAGAGGGAAAACAATTAAGGGGTCTAGTGGACACTGGAGCGGATGCTAGTGTTATCAGCAAAGAATTCTGGCCTCCAAGTTGGTCCACGGCAGAGGCTATGGGCTCAGTTAAGGGGGTAGGAGTTCCTGATGACACACGATGACGTAGTGCTGCAGTGTTAAGGTGGCAAGATGAGGAAGGACAGACAGGATGGTTTTAGCCCTATGTCATCTCTGGAATTACAGTCAACTTATGGGGCCGGGATGTTTTAGAAGGTTTACAGGCATGTATTGTTACTGGCAAAGGAAAGCAGTTAATGACTCAGACAGGAAATCAACCTTTTTAGGAGTGGTCACTGTTCAGTCTCCTCACCCTCATGCTGATCCTATACAATGGAAAAATGATAGACCTGTATGGGTGGATCAGTGGCCATTAACCAAGGAGAAATTAAATCATATTCATGAATTAATCCAAGAACAAATAGAGGCTGGCCACATAGAGCCTTCCAATAGTCCTTGGAATACGCCTATATTTACAATCCCAAAAAAGGCAACAGGAAAATGGTGATTGTTACATGATCTTAGAGCAGTTAATGCTACTATGCATACCATGGGAGCCTTACAACCTGGACTCCCAGCGCCTTCACAAATCCCTTTGAATTGGTCTCTCATAGTAGTAGATCTAAAAGACTGTTTTTTCACCATTCCCTTGGCACCTCAAGATAAACAGAGATTTGCATTTTCAGTGCCATCCATTAATAATATAGAATAAAAAGATACCATGAAAAGATACCATGAAAAGATATCAATGGAAGGTTTTACCTCAAGGAATGGCCAATAGCCCTACTTTGTGTCAAAAATACGTGGCTCAAGCTGTTCAGCCTTTAAGGGACAAATGGTCCCAATGTTATATTATTCATTACATGGATGACTTGCTTTTAGCAAGCCCACGAGAAGAGCAGACTTTGGCCATGTTTTCCCAATTAGAAGAGGAGCTCCCTAAATGGGGTTTAAGAATTGCTCCAGAAAAAGTACAGAAAGAAACGCCTTTCCAGTATCTGGGGACCATAATTGAAAACCAATGCTTTAGGCCTCAGAAGGTGGAAATAAGAAAAGTTTGTCTTAAAACTTTAAATGATTTTCAGAAATGATTAGGGGACATTAACTGGTTAAGACCTTATCTGAAGGTCTCTACAGGAGAACTGACAAATTTATTTAGCTTACTTAGAGGTGACCCTAATCTTTCCTCTCCTCGAACTTTAACAGAGGAAGCTAGGAATGAGTTGCTAAGGGTTGAGCAGGCAATTTCCTCAGCCCAAGTAGCACAGGTCCGGCCTGAATTATCTTTGTTGGGACAAATTAACCCTACTGCAAATAGTCCCACTGGAGTCATCTTTCAAAATAAAAGTTCTCCTGCCATTATTGAATGGGTCCACCTAGGGCATCAGTCCTCTAAAACTGCAGTTACATATGTAGAACTATTGGCCCAATTAATATTTCAAATTAGAAAACGTTGTAAACAGCTTAGAGGGGAAGAGCCTCAGTGTATCTACCTCCCCCTCACTGGGAAGCAATTAGAAATGTTATTTCAGACTGATATAAATTGGCAAATTGGGTTAAGTGGATATACAGGGGAACTTAGCTGTCACCTATTAAAAGATAAATTACTACAATTTTTATATAATACCTCCATCATTATACCAAAAAATACTAGGCAGGAACCAATTCCTGGAGCTTTAACTGTTTTCACTGATGGATCATCAAATGGGAAAGCCACCTATCATACAATAAATTCAGACCGAGTCATACTGACCAGTCATACTTCTGTACAAAGAATTGAACTAGAAGCTATTAAGACTGCATTACAGGATTTCCAAGAGCCCCTTAATATTATATCTGATTCCTTTTATGCTGCAAACTTAGTGAATAGAATTGAAACTGCCCAGTTGAAATGGCTTAGTGACCAAAGTTTAGTTTTACTATTCAAACAAGTTCAGCAGATTGTACAACAGAGACAATATCCCTTTTATATCACTCACATCAGGGCTCATAGTGTCTTACCTGGTCCTTTAACAAAATGAAATGCACAGGCTGATAAATTGGTTGTTTTATTACAAGAAGCCTTAGAATCTCATCAGCTTTTACATCAGCCTGCAAAAATGCTCTCTAAACAATTCTCAATCACTCGACAGCAGGCAAAACAGATTGTTAAGGAATGCCCCACCTGCATGTTACATCTGCCTCAAGGTCCTAACACAGGAGTCAACCCTAGAGGTTTACTGAGGGACCATATCTGGCAAATGGATGTAACACATTATAATTCCTTTGGACGCCTTGGGGCATTGCATGTCTCTGTAGATACCTTTTCAAAAGTCCTATGGGCTACTGCATCTACAGGGGAAACGGCAAAACAGGTTATTAACCATTGCCTAGCTGCCTTTGCCATCATGGGAATTCCAAAAATTATTAAAACTGATAATGGGCCTGCTTACACAAGCAGTCAATTCCAGGAATTTTGTAAAAGATGGAAAATTCAGCACATTACAGGAATACCATATAATTCCCAAGGACAGGCCATTATTGAACAACAACATCAGCGGCTAAAATCCCAACTTGAAAAACAAAAAGGGGGGATGATGGAGAAATCACTTGCGGGTAGGCTGCATCAAGCCTTAATTACTTTAAATTTTTTCACTTGTGATGCTGATGGAAAGACACCTATGGAGCTGCATTGGTGTCAGAATAAAACAAAAGAAAATGGTCTAGTTAAATGGAAGGACCCTGAATCTGGTTTATGGAAAAACCTGATCCATTATTAACCTTTGGCAGAGGGTATGCTTGTATATTCCCAGAGAATTTTTCCAAACCCGTGTGGATTCCTGCTAGAAATATTAAACTGCAACAGGAATCCAAGAGAGAAACTAGCCAGACTAATGAGGACCTTGTGCCTGGAGCCACACCATATAGCTGCAGACAGTCAACTCCCCCAGCCACAAAGAGCAGCAAACAGCCCGGAGACCACCTGGGGCATGGTAAAGAAGACAATACCAACGCCTGACGCCTGAGAACTCTTTATTGCCCTGCTAGCAGTAATCATCTGCACGGTAATATTACCTGGGGAAAATGTGGAAGTATTTCAGACTTATGTTCATGACCCTTCACGGGTAAGAACCCTTATATGGGCTAATCGCAGCCTAATATAGTATCCAGTAAGAACTTGGGTGGGGCAAGGAAGTAAGTACTTGTCTATACAAAAAAGAAATTGCTAGCCAGTTTAAAATTGAATTGCCATTGCCTAGAGCAAAGAACATCCTTACATGATATTATTCTACAATGTCATTAATAATTTTTGATATTTTGCAACAGCATATTGTACATTTATCCTAAACAAACTTACAAATTAATTCTTTGAATGTTTGGCAGCAATTTAATATGACATGAAAGGATTTAATCCCTTCCACTGTGTGGAGGGCCCCCTGGGAAGGCACTTAAGCATTGTATATTGGCCTCTGGCTTTGTTTTGCCAAGAAAATCCCCTCCCACAGCTGTTGCCCGAACTCTCTGTTAATGCTGAGGTTGAAGCCTTAAGGTGGCTGGCACCATGGATCTGTTTAAACCTGGATTCCCCCAAGATATGTGAACAATGTCAGAGCCCCACCAGCAGGCGAGGAGATCCCAAGGCAGTTGCTGGGCGTGGAAGCCACAGGGGCGTAGGCTACAAAGGAGACAGAACTGAACCTCACATCACCCTGCTTGGCCCGGGAGGATGGCTGGTTAGTCAATGACGGGTAGGACCCCTCATGGGGGGGGGGGGGCGACCTAAGACAGGCACAGACTCAGGGGGCCATCAGGAGAGAACTTGGGGGTCAACAGAGGTGGGGCACAGACTTCCCCCTACCCCCGCCAACAATGCATGGGCTTGAACACTCGCCCTTCTGAGGGAGGTCTCCTGCCCCCATGGCTGCTTTCTGCTTCCCATGCCCAGCTCAGAGTGGGACCCAGGCAACAGAAACTTCACCCAGCTCAGATCAGGACCCAGATAACAGAGACCTGGCTGACAGCAGCTGCTATATATATATTTAAATCTAGCCTAACACCAAAAAAATGCTCAGGGCATTCTCAGGGATGCAAAATAATCCTTTCAATTAACATTTACAGTGTAAACTAAAATTGTTGTTAAAGTATTAAATTTGACAGTAAAATAGTAGTCAAGTTTAATTGAAATAAATATTCTAGAAAATTTAATTGTACAAAAAGCTGTTTCTAAAGTATCAACCAAAACTTTTATTGGTAGTTCATTTCATAGTAAAATTGCTTAACAAGCAATAAATCTAAAGCAGTCATATTTTTGTACAAAAAATTACAAGTGCAGCCTCCTCCAGAACTTGAACCTGAACGAGAACCCTGAACCATGTGGGACATGTAAGGGGCTCCCGCAGCAGTTCATTACCTACAGGTGAGCTCCCATAAGTTACCTAGACTGCATTATAAAAATTTTCCAAAAGCCTCCTAATAATTAAATTAAAAAAGGGGGGGATAGTGGAAGGATACCATGTAAGGAAGAATATCCTGTAGAAAAAAATTTTTATTTTGAAAAATTAATAACAACAAGACACCCATGGAAAACATACATGGTGTCAAAATAAGCCAAAGGAAAATCATTTGGAAAAAATTAAAAAGGAGCCCAAGAAACATTTATAGAAAAGATTCCTTTATTAACTTTTGGTCGAGAATATGTTTGTATATTTTCAGAAAACAACTCCAAGACCATGTGGATTCCTGCAACAGAGAGGAATTATCAGGAATGCTCCAGCCATGAAGACAAGAGGAAAAACAACCCAGGGATGGAAGAAGCTGACAGCACTTTGCCACACTAGCAGTCAGCAACTGTGTCACTGCAGGTTACCCTGGACCACACCAAAGAAGGTCGGACCTGTATTGCCATCATTTGTTCACCATCCAGAACTGAAATATTGCTGAAGAACCTGTTGGACATTGAAACTTGGACTCAGAACTGTTGGACTTGGGACTCAAATATTTTCTGTTCTTATATGTTTATTTCTGGTCTGCAGATACAAGATCTTTTAAAGGAAAGAAACGGGGGAGATGCCAGAGACCAGTCATTGTCACTCAGTAGAGAAATGTGCCTGAAGGCTGGTCGACCTTAATTCCCCTGAATAGTGGGGGAGCTATTCACCCATCAGTTAGATGGAGACTTTGATAGTTAAAGCAGCCCTCCACCTCTCTTACTGATATGTAAATTCTTGTTGCCTCTTTGTTGTTGGAGTTTCATGCCCTTAGGTTAAGGATGTGATTGTTTTCCCCTTTGCCTTAATAAAAGCTTTGAGCAAGACCTGTGTGATGGGTAATCTTACCCACTAGAGGTAAAGATGCCACGCCTGGTCCCCATTATTCTAAATTAATTTTCTTCTAGTCTCTTTCTCTTCATTTTGCGTGTGGCCTCCTCCAGAACTTGAACCTGAACAGGAACCCTGAACCATGCGGGACATGTAAGGGGCTCCCGCAGCAGTTCATTACCTACAGGTGAGCTCCCATAAGTCTGTCAACTGATTTTTCAACAGAAATATTTCAGGCCAGCAGGGATTGGCATGAAATATTCAAAGTGATAAAAAGCAAGGTTCTACAACCAAGGTTACTTTACCCACAAGGATATCACTTAAAAATGAAGGGGAAATAAAGAGCTTCACAGACAAGAAAAAGCTAAAGGAATTTGTTATCACCAAACCAGTATTGAAAGAAATGTTCAAGGGACTGTTTTAAGAAGCAGAAAAATGGGAAGAAGAAAAAAGGAAAACAGAGTTAAAAGAATAAAATGTCAATGAATATGTACCTATCAATAGTCACTTTAAATGGCTTAAATGCTCCAATCAAAATATATAAGATACTGATTGGAAACCAAGGTGGCAGCATAGGTAAACATCGGGAATTGCTGCCTCACACAACCATTTCAAAACCACAACGAAAAGAAAAAACGGACACCACCCAGACCCACAGGAAGGCTGGCTGAGTGGAAATTCTACAACTAGAAAGAGATTGAGATTCAGAGGAGGTGCGGAAGTAAAGTGCAGAGGTACAGAAGCGCATGCGCAAAGGGGGCTCACTGAAAGGGCTGGCTGCTAAGGATGCAGTTGTCTTTTTTCATACCGGAACAAGGCACAAGCTCCTGACAGCTCTGAACTCCAGTTCTGGGTGAGTTTCTGGGGACCCAGACTCATATGAGGAGAAGCTGGACTGTCTGGCACTGTCTGGCACCATCTGGCACCGTCTGGCACCATCTGGCACTGGGAGGATCTCCAGAGCAGCTTTCTCTCGGTGGTGCCTAGAGTCACTGCAACCCAGTGTCTCTGAGGGCAGGGCTGAGAATCAGCCATAGCTGTTCGCTCTGCCTTGTTGATTCCCCAAGACCCTACCCCACCCAAGCTGCATGCAGAGGCTTTTGCATATAAATGGCTGGTAAACCCAACATAGGAGCACCTAAATATTCAAAGAAAATCCGGAGGACATAAAAGGAGACATTGACAGTAATACAGAGTAGGGAATTTTAATACCCAATGACATCAATGGATAGATCTTCCAGACAGAAAATCAACAAGGAAATGGTGGCCTTAAGTGACACACTAGATCAGATAAATTTAGTTGATATCTTTAGAGCATTTCAATCCAAAAGAATATACATTCTTTTCAAGCACATATAGAACATTTTCTAGGATAGCCCACATGTTAGAACAAAAAACAAGTCTCAATAAATTTAGGAAGGTTGAAGTCATATCAAGTATCTTCTTTGACCATAATGGTATGAAACTAGGCATCAATCACACACACAGGCCGCCGCTCTATCCAGTGAGCCAAACCAGCTAGGGCTCAATAAAACATATTTTTAAAATAATAATAAAATACAGAAAAACTTCCTGGATATTCAACAGAAGACTCGATGGAGAGAACCTTAAAAACCAAATAGAGACTGGAAGGAGGGATGGAGGTGCGAGAGGAATGGCCTAACAACCACAGACAGCAACCGGAATTCTAGAGAGATATCTCAGGTGTAGAGGATTGCCACTGAGAACTCTGGAATCTAATGCACAAGCTGGACCCGTCCCCCCAGCAGAGAGCAACAGAACTGAGAAAGGTACCCACATAATATCTGGCTGTGAAAAGCAGCTGGGTTGCTGTCTGCCAGGGAGAGAAGGCTGGAAATTCAGGCACACTCTTAAAGGGCCAACACACAAAATTCCCTGTGGAACAACTCACTTTGTGCTCTAGCAGAGGGATGGCAGAATGGACTGGAGCTGTGTGAGCAGAAGTCAGAATGAGGGCTTCTGGGGTTAAAGCTCAGAAGGCAGATACCCCAGTTTCTTGTGATGAGTTGTTTCCTCACCTTGTAGAGGTCATCTTTCTCATGTAGATACACAGGTAGCTTTGCCTGGGGGGAAGACAGTTGACCCATCCTATTGGAAAACATCTTGCCTTATAGTATGGAGTTTCTGAGGCCCATTAAGAGACAGAATAGCGGGGAGAAACAAGATGGCGGCATAGGGTAGACACTGTATATGCAGCTGTGAACAACTATTTCAGAAAAACCACGAAAAGAACACACAGACACCACTCGCACCCACAGGACGGCTGGCTGAGTGAAAATCCTACAACTAGAGAAGAGTCTGAGACTCAGAGGAGTGGCGGAAGCAAAGTACAGAGGTACGGAGGCGCGCGCACGGGCTGGGGGAAGGGCTGGTACTGGAGGTCGCGGTTCTTTTCCAAAACGGAGAGAGCCACAAGCTCCCAGCGGCTCTAAACTCCAGTTCCAGGCGAGTTTCTGAGGTCCCACAGACACCCAGAGAAGGGGGACTGACTGGCACCGGGAGGAAATTCAAAGCAGATTTCTCTCAGCGTTGCTTACAGCAATTACGCGGGACACAGAGACCTGGTGTCTCTCAGCACAGGGCTGAGAAGCGCCATAGCTATTTGCGCCGCCCCGCCCGGCGAACTCCCCGAGGCCCCGCCCCTCCCAAGTGCATCAGAGGCTTCTGCAGCAACACCTCCTTAAAGATACAGGAGCCAGCCTCACCCAGTGGCCAGAGAGGGACTAACCTAAACAAAACAGATCCACAAGGAACACACTCGGGGCAGATGCAGTGAGCATAAAAGCTCCACTGAAACAACTCTTGC